>JBDJHY010026448.1:0-13992 GCA_039654485.1 Withania somnifera | reverse complement strand
CTTATTCTTTCTGTGTAGTTTAATGTTTGTTAAATATGTATGCATACTTCAGCCATAGACCACAGTCCTTATATCTGTCTCTCCATGCTAAAAAATTGCTGTTCAAATATACTACTTATTTTGTGGAAATCATGAAATGACTTGTTTTTCTCTTTCACTTTTACGATCCCTAGATACTACTACTCTCATAAGACTCTGTTTGGTATGGTTAAAAGATTTGAAAAATATTTTCTTATTGTTACCTAGTGTATTATATTGTGTTCTTAGTTTAAAGACAATATTTGTTTTGGTTGTTAGTTAAATGTTATTATATCGTACGTTAAACTCCATTGGTAGGTGACTACGAAAAGTCCCATTTTACTTTAACGATCGATTTGGTGTGATCACGTCGTTACCTTATATTTTTTTTCTTATTTTATCTATCTTATTTAATAATTATATTGTATCCTTTATCGTGCCTTTTTATAGTAGGCTCTACCCATGCTCTACTTTTCTTGTAGGTTTATCCTTGAAATTATTGATGTGTGATATTATTTAATGACGGAAAACGATATAATCTTTTCAGATACTGTATTCATTAAAATAATACACTAAGATACGATACAATAACACTACGTTATGAAACAACACGTAACAACCTTCTAAACAGAGTGTAGGAAAACAAGCTCGTTCAAAATAAGGAAAATAACATTCTAATAAGTGGGGAAAACCACTCATATTGTCTCCACACCAATGTTTTGGACGACGAAAGGCGACAAAGTTCTGGGTCGCCACGCTTGCTGCTCGCCTTTTTGAAATGCGGCGATAATTAATACCAAATAATTAAAATATTTAATTGCAGTTAAATATTTCAATTAAAAACTAAGTAATTCATAAGCTTAACATGTAATATTAAAAGTCTAAAACCCTAAAACTAAATAATTCATAACACATAAAATATTTCTTTTTGCTAGTTTTGGATCCGGACGCCATTGAAATAACTGAAATAAATAAACCTTATCTTATTACATAATATATAATATTATAATTATATTATTAATTAAGATTAAAAAAAAAGAACCCGAGAATTAAAGGCAAAAAGAAGTCATTAACTTCATCAGTTCACTCCTCAAAGCCTCAATTAGATCGAGAGGAAAAGAAGAAGAAAAACAAGAGAAGAAAGATGTAGAAAAAATAAGAGGAGCGTCTCTGATAGGTCATCTGAAAGAAAAAAAAAAAGATGAACTGAACTGAAACTTACCGGAAATAAGGATCTGGTTCTGTCGCAATTCGCCAGAATTGGTCGCCGAACTCGTCGCTGCAATAGTTTCGCAGAGAAATAGATTTGGTAGCTGCTGTGTGTTTAAAACTTTCAGAATAATGGACCTAAAATTATTTTTTGGGTTCTAAAACCCTAATTAGCATCATTTTTGTTAAAAAAAATAAAAGGCATTGCTATTGGATCGCCTCGTCGCCTTTGTGGCCACTGGGTTGGCTTTTTAGAATCACCTGGCCACAGGCTTCAATGGCGACAGGCCATCGCCTCGCCTCGCCTCGCCTCGCCATGTCACCAAAGGCGAAAGGAGAGCGCCTTTCACAACACTGCTCCACACCCTCACAATCACTCACCCCCACCACCCCATCCATCCTTGTGATTTTGTTAGATATTTGCAAATGCTTTTAGGATAACATTTTTTACTTTCATAGTGGTATGGACTACGTACACTCTATTCTTCTCAGATCTCACTTTGTGGAAATATACTGGATATGTTGTAGTAGTATACCAAATACAAAAAAATAAGTAAGAAACCACTTGTTTTCCTAGAAAACGTTTTCTTCGAAATTGTTTTCCATGAAAAATATTTTCCTCCGTACCAAATACACCCTAAATGTTCTGTGATACAGGCGATGAAAGAATAAATATGAGCAATTTTCGTCAAATAACATCTTTTTGTGGGTAAATAAAAGACATTTTATTACCAAGTTAGCATTGAGTACAAAAGAAAGACAGAGGAATGGACATAGCCCCATATCCCATGAGCAACATCACAAACTCTAATACATCCGGTCATCCTTCCAGCTATATTTAGCTAATGATCTATGGCAGTCTAGGATACAAGTTTAGGAGTTCCAGCCCTTTGAGCAACCTTGACTTTTTAGACCCCCTGCAATGCACTTCTTGGATAATCCTCTTCACAACCTCCGCTCCTTTGTTTTGTTTGAAAAGTACGCCTGTTTTTTTTTCTTGCCAGATTGTGTAGACAGCGTTCGCCAAGATGATTCTATATATCTCCGCTTTAGCACTGTTCCCCTTCATATGCAAGACAGCCGAAGCGATTTCCCCTGCCAATTCCTTGCCTATGGAGTAGTGCAGTCCAGATACTTGAACTTTCACATAGGAAGAATAATGGTCATGGCTTTCATCAATGTTACCACATGAAGGGAATAAAGTAGAATCTGGCACACCCCATTGAGATATCCTGTCTTTGGATAGTAGCCTCTTACAGAGAGCCATTTGAAGAATAAAAATCCATTCTGGACAGCCTTATTTCCTACAGTCAACTTTAGTGAAGTTTCCCCCTAACTTGAGATACACTTGCTTGATAAAGTATGCATGTGTTGGAAGCTATTAGCATCGTAACCTGCAGCTTTGGAAAATCTTAATGAACCACCCATGATGGTTTAGAGGTTTTTACTGACCAGATAGAACCAGCCTTGATGTAATTAGTATCAACCCACATGATCCGTAACCTATCTTTCTTCTTGCAAACATTCCATAAGAGCTTATAAATTGCAGCTATCCAAGTTTGGATGTCCAGTAAACACTATAACTCTTGCTATTAATTTTTTCTTTGAGTAGTAGTATATGAAGTCCATGATACAATTGTTAGGTCTTAAGTCAATGATATCCAAATATATTTGGTAGCTAACAAGTTTATTAGTTACCAGTAACAACATTAGAAAACTCAATTGCAAGAGGAAAACTGAGAACTTCTTTTTGTACACTGCCCCTCTTCCAAAGCTCTATGGTGCAGAGTGTTACAGTGGATGCAAAGACCATCATATAGCCCTGCCACTTGGGACCAGCACCTAAACTGGAGCATCAGTAGAACCAAAGGCAAATCACCCAAGCTCAAATCTTTAAAATGCTGTATCCAGAGTTTACACTTGCATTGTTGATTGAAGGAAACCGGAGGATCTTTGAAAAAATAAGCAGCACATGGGAAGCACTAGCCAAGGAGATAATCTATGCTAGTTGTGTTCGAGCACCCAGTAGAATCCGGATTGTAATTCACAGTTATATCTTTCAGCTTCTTCCCGACTTCTAGCATATCCCCTATTTTTAGTTGTTGATGGAAGAGATGTAGAACTATTGCATTGTAATTCCCTAGTTTGGTGATTAATAAAGACAGTTACCCCCCAAAAAAATTTAGAAAACAAGTAGCTGGTTGTGAACTATTTCTTAACCAGTTTTTGTGGTTTTTCTTTTATTTCTTGCTGAAGCTAATGTTGTCTTGGCAGGTTTTATGTTGGTTAAATGCATTGGTGCTGTAATTTGTTGCTTGTGTTGTATCTTGCTAGTTTAGAAAGCTGGTTTAATGTTGCTGCTGCTGAAACTCTGAAGTTGGTATCACATTTGTTGTTTTCTGAAGCTTGTTTAACTGTTGGAATGGATAGATTGTGCTGAAATAGACTAATGTGCTTGCTGCTGTCTACTGAGGAAAGAATTTGAGAAAATTTATCTAGAGAAGACTCGGACTAAATCAGTGGCATAATTTGTAAACTCAATTTTGTGTAGTTTTAAAAGTTAAACTCATTTTAAATACTTTACATTTTTAATGCGATGGACCAAGTACCTAACTAGAAATAATCCATGTATTACTATCCCTGTATAACTTCTCTTTGAATCAAACGACCTCTTAAATACTTCCATTTCAATGCAGCATCATAGAAGCATTTTACAGAATCTACAGAATTCTGAAGCACCAAAGGAGAATTCAACAGAATCTGGGAGTGAGCGAAGTCTAGCTCTGCTGATAAGTGTGATGGGGATTTTTGCTGGAGGGGCCTATATGGTTCCTTTGGCTTTTCGTGATGTGTTTCAATTATTAGACGCGAAGCAGTTCAAGAATGTGAACCTTAGCATCTTTGAAGTATTTACATTTCCAAGTGCTGCAATAGATAATTTTCTTTTTTTTACTGCAGTCACAATCACTTTCGTATTAAGCATGGTGGTGATTATGACTGCTGTATGCTTCATCTTTAGGAAACGGGCATGGGGAACTTCCTTGACCATTTTGTCCCTTTTTACAATAGTGGTCTTCGTACTTAGCTTTTTCGCTATGGTAAGTAAGCTTGTTCCGCACTCCATCACAATAGCTGGAGGCTATCTCAAAGTTCCAGCAATTTTGGTTGTAATATTTTACGATCTCTACGTGATTTTTATTGTATATGCATTGGCATATATTGCTAAAGGTTTGTGGAGCTTTTGGCTCAAGCAGGTTGCAGGTGTCATCCGTTAGATAAAAGTGTAAATTTCAACACATTCGACATTTTAATCTAAGAGTGAATCTTGGAGGCTGGGATTGGCGTCACATCCGGCATACCACTGTAAAACAAAAAACTGACTCTTTTCACTACTATGTATTGTTTTACTACATGTATATACTACACTATATAGGAAGAGGAGCAGAGCTTCTATGTTAGATATAGCAACTTCTTCTCTTTTTTTATTTTGCATTTTTACTGTGTGTTGCTCTATTATTGCGTGAGCTCTATTTCTAGTTTGTCTACCTTGCTGCTCTTTGTAATTGTTTCGCTTCATGATTGCATATCAAACTTTTGGTAGATGGTAGAAACTTATCCCGGGATAAATAATATATTTATTGCAGGCTTAATCCTGGGATATCCCACTTGATCCTATCCAGCCTGGGATTATTTTATTCAATCTCAGGTAGCTGAAATTATCCCTCCCAATATAGGAAGCCTACTTACATATGGGGTGGATCTTGGGTAAGCTAAGTGTATTCAACCGAACTCACTGGTTCAAAGAGCCTGAATGCTGTGTCATTTGGAATTTACTAATTCTAAAGGTACTTTGTTAAAAATTCCCTGGTGCATTAAGTTTCCGCTATGTGCTGGGTCATTTTAAGGTATTAAGATAAAATTCCTTGGGATGTCATTTTCATGCTGCCCAAACCAAACTAGGTATCTCCTGCCTATGGTCAAAGCATTGAGATGATAGCACAATCCTAAGAAGTGAGTTCAGCCCCCAGAACATCACCTAGAATAAGAGAGTTGTTCTTTAACTCTTGCCACTTGTATGATTTAATTTGTAGGAATTTGCAGAATATGTCAAATCGCTTTTCAATTACTTGATGCGACAAAGAACATGGCAAAACAAAACGTAATTGCAAATTCAACTTTTAATGTTGGTTTGGGGATCATTTACAAATGAAAGTACAAGGAACACCTTTTCTGCAACACATAAATCCTTACACAGCCATAAATTTCAAATGCTATAATATACCAACAATAGTAAAACATTCTGTACAACTCTCGAAAGTAGGTGATCGATTCTTTACCAAAGTAGCAAAATGGCAAACGTCTTTGCTCATCCCGTAGAGTTGAATAATATGAATGATCAACTGATCTCTTATACCATAGTCATATATGTGGACTTACATTCTTTACTAGACCGCATATCCTTGCATGTGCATTTGGACCGAAAAGTCCTTTGCTCTGTGATATCGAAGATTGACTCTTCAGTGAAGCTGCTAGTAGTGCAGATCCTTTGGTTTCAACTCACTTTATCCATTTCAAAACTTGCACCAGCAACACTCATGTCTTTCAACATTGCAACTCCTGTCTTTTTATGTTTCTCCAAAATACACAATTGTATATCCTAGAACATCTGCAGTTAGCCATTGTGTCAGCGATGTCAAAAAAACTAGCGAGCAACCTAACATAAATGTGCGTGGTAGCAGTACCGAGATTAGAACTTGTGCTAGTCTCAACCCACTCAATAAATGGACTAACGCTGAGCTAACGAACACTTAAGGCTACTAGGCCACCCTTGTAGAACCATGGCTGACAGCTGTCAAATCTCGTCCCCTTGGTCCAAAAACACTAGCATTACATTCCGAACTCCAAGAGCAAGTCATTGCAAAGAAATCATGTATGTAGTTGTTGCAAGTAAGTTTTGGGCTCTCTAAATTTCTATTAACTGTTTGTGCAAATTCACCATTCAGGAATACCACAAATAACAATATACAACTCCTCTGGTATGTATCTGCTCCGATAGCCCAACAATTTTTAAAATATTAACTGTTCGGATATATAGGTATAGTATTTATTATAGAATAATTGTTTATTTAATTTTAATAAAAGATTAGATAAATCATATATTCATTTATGTAGTCATTTACTTATATAGTAGATGATTTAGTATATAGAGTTTTTAACTTATAGACAGAGGATTAAATCATCAATTCTTAGAAGTATAAAGGTTTTTGTTCACAAACTAACATGTAAAATGGACAAGCCATCGATATGATTATAGAACGAGAATAAATGTAATTTATCTTGATTGTGGGAACAGTTAAGTTTCGACTTCTTGTGCTAGTGCATTTTATATGTATTGAACGAGACTGAGCAGGAATAGATGTTTCAGACTGACTGCCAAAAACATATTCTTTAGACTGTTAAATGTATTTATATTCTCAATCCTAATATAACTATTATTAGATGAATATATTAATTATCGTTTTGATTTATTAAAAGGTAAGATTATGAGACGGAAAGGTTTTGTTCAGAAACTAAGATGGAAAGTGGACAAGCCATCGATATGATTGTAGTACGAGAATAAATGTAATTTATCTTGATTGTGGGAACAGGTTAATATGCCTGGTTTATTGGATGATAATAATATATATTGACAAAATACTAAGTTAGTTAATGTAATCCATGTATCTATAGAGATTGATGATATGCTTTTTGAGAAGCTTATAAATTTTCATCGAGTCAAATCTTGCAAGTGGATTTATGAATCTTGACACATGAAATAAAATAAGCAGTGTTCTAAAGGAAATTAATTATTAATTAAATTCGTTAGTAATTTAATTTATTGATTAGTATCTGTAATATTAACATCGGGAATTACATGTGTTTAATGAAAAACTATGAAAGATAAACAGAGAACCGCAATTACGAATTTTTAGTGGAATGATTTATAATTTAATATGGTAAGAATAATTTAAATTAGAATTTTAAATTATTTTCATAATAAGGAGCCTCAGTAAGCCTCGATAATTAATTTTGTGGTCCCTGCAGTTCTGACATTAACGAGAACTCAGAATCCTAAGAAAAAAAAGAAAGAAAACAACTTGTTTTTCCCAGATATTGAGAGATTTCAATTGTGAATTTGGGATCACTTTAAAAGTTGAGAGAGTTCAATTGGGAATTTGATCGCTATAGAATACTACAGAACTGAAGTTAGAATTGTGGACTTGCTTGAAGTCCGCTCACGCTTCAAGAGGTATGTCTCGAATTAAATTTCAGCAAAATTTATGTGTTTTAACATGATCGTACGTGTTTTAGCATACACATATGAGTTATCTATTATTCATGTAAGTAGTATATTTCTAATGGTTCCTCTGTGCATATATTTTCGAACAAAGTGACATCAAAGTCATGCTTACTTCTATAGTAGATAACATGATCGACTCATGTATATGTGCTATTATACCTATGAACTTGCTGTGACAGCTGGTAAATATTGTATTCGGACATTTCCGAGCAGCTGTTAAAAGTAGTAATGGGACGGAAAGGAAGTATACAAGCCAAGATTCCAGTGGTAATATTTTCATGATCAAGCACATGTAGGAGCCAAACCAGTGCCGACCCAAGATTTATGGTCGTGGGTGCTTGAACGGTTCAAACACATGCCTTGATATTCAAAGCTTTAAGATTTTGCTTGGAAATCAAAATACCCAACAATCTTTGGTGTTTTTTTTCTATCTTATTCTAATTTTAATACATGTTTTATATAATTATACTTCTTCCGCATTGAATTTAATGGAAGCACCCAAAAAACTACCTGAGCCAAACAACATAGATACTGAGATCCGAGGCCACAGTTTCAGTGGGAAACTGCATAAAATGATATTATGAAACCTGTTGAGTTAAATAATATGAATGATGACGTGATAGTCAAATCTCTTTTCTCTTGGACCATTCGACCTGTGTCATAGTTATAATTAGCCTTGGTAATGAAGCACGGGAAGTGACAAGCTGCTGTAAACATTACAATAGCTAATGGAGTAGCCGCAGGCAATAGAACAAATTCTTCCTTCACTTTGAGGGGACCATTGATGTTTAAAATCGATCTCCCATGTACTGCACAGCACTTGAAGTCATTTGAACTTGCCAACTCCATCCTGCTTACGGATCTCGTTTCCTCTCGTGTTGCTATAACTAAAATGAGGTCGATGGCACAAGCTTTTTAAAGTATTAACTGAACACGATCTGATATCCAAAAACCTGGCGACATCTGGATCGTTAACGAATGCCAGTAAGTTCTTGCATTGATAAAAATATAAACACAAGTAGCTATCCTTCACGTAACATGGAAAAGAATTTAAGCTCAAATGAAGTTTCAGTAACAACTAAGCTCATGATTGCATATCAAACTTTTGCAATTATATACTAGAATCATGATAGAGATGAAAACACCTTACCGGCAACTAGGCAGCAAGAAAAGAAGTTATATTCTTACTGCTTTAGGAACAGAGTTCAAGTGTGAATAAGCTGAAATTATCCCTCCCACTGTAGAGAGGCTATCACACAAGTGGACGATCTCATGAACCTTAAAGCTCTCAAAAGAGGCAACTAATTTCCCTCTCACCATACAAATTGATCAATGTGACAAACAAAACCGTAATACTATAGCTCCCATTTTCACCTACTTCTCACCAGATGTCTAGATGTCAAAATGGATTCTGGCAGCCAGGAGGTACCATTGGAACAGGAACAAGAAAATACAACAACCAGGGCGGATCTTGGGTATGCGCAGTGTATTCAACCAGACTCACTACTTCAAAAGAGCATGGATGCAATGGCATTTGGAATTTACTAATTCTAAAAGGCCACAACTTTCTGAACCTGAACCAATCTCAGATAGTACTTTGCTAAAACTCCGTCTCCGTGGCAAAGGACATATTTATATAGGAGAAGATTCCTTTGGATATTATTTTCATGCTTCCGAAACTAGTTGACTCCTCCTATGGTCAAATCATTGAGATAATAGCACAATCCAAATAAGTGATAGTTCTGCACCATTTTACCTCGAGAATCTAGTAATATCACTATGATTAGCCATATGGGAAAACCATATCACACCTGATATAAGACTTAAATAGACGACCACCACCTGAAACTTTCTAAGAATCTTGTAATGACTGCCCCCATCCTTTAAAATTGCATAGAAATGCAACGACCTCACGATTTTTCCAACCTGATGTAATTCATTGACAAGTCCAGTGCAAGCAGACCATGATTTACAACATACCAGATGCAAGCAACTGTTCAAAATCTTAAAGAAAGTTCTCATCTAGAACTAACTTTTCTCATATATATGCAGCTTAGGCTTAAGTCTCCGCCGCCCTTATTCTTCTACTCCCAGGTTGTTTGGCACAGGACAGGTAGAACTGTTGTGTACAAGACAGGTATTAAGAATACTCCTACAACAACAATATCCCGTGTAATCCCACAAGCGCTGTTTTAGTGAGGGTAGGATATACACATACTTTACCTTAACCTTTGCGAGGTAGAGACGTTGTTTCCAATAGACCCTCGGCTCAAGTTAGGTATACTCCTGAATTCAATAATCAAGATGGAACGGGACCAGGAGAAACACACATATTTTCACGAAGCTGGACTGTTCCTCATAGGTGGGATATTTAAGTCCACACTCATGGAAAGAGAAATGTATTTCAGTATGCAGTTGCCCACAACTCTCTGGATACACAGAGACCATGCCTCTTCAGCATCAAATAGCTAAAAATAGCATTGACCCTCTTTCATTCTCTTTATTGCTTAGGAAGTTCTATGTCACTCGCTTTATGCTACAGAACATATGGATGAATAACATTGTCTGCCTCTTAACATAGTTCTCACTTCTCACGTAAAAGCCTGCTATTAGATGCAAATAACATCTTATGTATGCTTCGGACTTCTTCATTAAGTACGTACAATCTAGAAATGCGACACCACTTTTGGTTTGTGTCTATTTTATCACAAAACATGGTATGTGAACGACATCCTTTAGCACAAAACTTTAGTAATGTGCCTCCACATTTTTTACCAAAATACCATCCCTGTTTAGTTCATATAGGATGGTTATAAATCCATGAATATGTTTGCAGATTCATAATTTTGTCTCCAATGGATATTCACATAGGAAGTAGAACAACCCAAATAATTACCTTTAATTATTTACTTACAATCAGCAAGGGTGCATCTTGAGATTTCTTTCACCGGGGCCAAAACTAAATAAGTATAGATTTTTTCTTTTAGTTTGCCCGTGAAATAGTGTTTTCTTCCCTTTCCTTTTGTTTTGCATATGTAGCTGTTAGTATGCAGCAACAACAAGAAGTAATCCCATAAATTCAGGTCTAGGGAGAGTAGAGTCTATGCAGACCTTACCCTACCTTAGGAGGTAGAGAGGCTAGTTCCAATCAACCCTCAACTCAAGGAAATGTTAGTATACAACAAGCATAACAAATGAAGATGGTTTATACTATAATTAAAGAGATGTCAAATTTAAAGAGTTTTCAACAGTAGAATCTTGTAAAACATGCTTTCGATGGTGGAATTTGTAAGGTTACAGAAATAAATCCAAAATGGTATAACTTGTGAACAAGTTCAAATTATGATGAGCTCAAAGTTTGGCATGCCTTGTATTCTTAATACGGTGACAAAACTTTCCTTTATGATATATACATATATGTATATATATTTTATCTACTTATTATATCTATAAAAACTTGGAATGGAGAATTTTAAAATGCAAAGCAGATCAGTAACACAAACTGGAGACAAAGGTAAACAAGTATTTTTATTGAAGAAACTAAATTTATTACAACGATGCTCAAAGAAATCTCACAGCAAAGAACAGAAACTTCTTTTTTTTTGAACAATTATATTCTATCAATATTACTTCGTTTATGTCTTTTAATAACCGAGAACATCTGAGACTTCTTAATTGGCTAGTTGTAAATAGCCCCAGGGTAAAGCAAGCCCCTTTATTCTGAATTAAAGAATTTAGAATCAATCAAATTTCCCTTACACATTGAAACTGGGTGGATAATGAGCCATCCACTCTGTCATTTTCCACTTAAACACGACATTTTTGAGTGTAGTTCATACTCATATGGGAATCTAATCCACAAAGAACATGCTACTCCACTACCACTAATACCGCTAGATCAAAACCCAAGCGGCTTAGTTTGTTTTCCAGAAAAGGGTCAAAAATGCTCCTAACTGTTGAAATAATTTAAAATCACCCTCTTTCCACCTACTATACTATAATTGCCTTTCGCTTTTAATGTACAGCTCGGTGAAGAAACTAATACCCAGGTATGAAATGTGGAAACTCGTCAGTGAAAAGAATCTGATAGAGTAGGTAGAAGTTTTACACAGTTATGACATGTCCTGAATCAAACTTTTTGGAGAAATAGGTGTTGCCTCTCAAAGTTGAACTGCCTGACTTTTATGATCTGTACGTCAAGAGGATAGGAAAATAGATACTACTTACGTTTCTTTATTCTTCTGATGAACGTGTAGAGTAATCTTTTAATACAATACATATACATGAGAATCATTTACACCAGAAATTACACAGGGTTCCTTTTCTGGTTATAAATCCGTATACATTCATAAATTTTAAATGCAATAATATACAATACTAAAACATTCTTTACGCAACTCTCAAATGTTTGGACTTGACATTACTTCTATATTTCAAGCAGCTAAGCGATACTACTTGGAAATAGCAAAACAGAAGAACGAGAAGGAATAAAGCAGGCTTGTTATGGTTCTCACCTTCCTATATTCTGCAAATGAGAGATACATGAAATCCACTGAAACTAAATTTAATAAGAGAGAATAATTACGAAATAACCATGATATCTCAATTACCTGAGTCGTTAAATGACTGGAAGAATAGTGAATGTCTACTGAGCAAAGTCGCATAGTTTTCCAGCAGCTGCTAATAGTAGCAATGGGATGGAAAGGAAGAGTACAAGCCAGGATTCCAGTGGTAATATTTTCATGATCAAGCACATGTAGGAGCCAAACAACATAGATACTGAGATCTGAGGCTACAGTTTCAGTGGAAAACTGCGTAGAATAGAGATAAAAGTGGCTAACGATACTATGAGACCTGTTGAGTTAAATAATATGAATGATGACGTAATGGTCAAGAGGGGCAGATCTGGGAGGTGCAGTGCATTCGGCAGAACTCACTATTTCAAGAGAGTGTGGAGGCAGTTTCATTTGGAATTTACTAATTCCAAAATTGTGTTGCTCAGACTCATCAAAAGTGTCACTGCAGTTGTGTTGGATCCTGCAAGAATATATTACTTCTGAAAGATCTGACACACACCTGACATCACTATCAGAGAGTCCGAGCAACACAGTTCCAGAAGACCAGAATGTTCCGAACCTGGACTAAATCCCACATAGTACTTTGTAAAAACTGTCTCCGCGTTATCAATACTGACTCTTCATGTATTTCATCAAATAACAACAAGATTAGTAAAATGTCTGTATTTTACCCTCGACCTATTCCAAGTTAAGGCCTACCTAGTCAAGTCAACATACAAATCATAGGAATTTCCCACTAGTTATAAAATAGACTTACAAAGGGAGTCCAATGTCACTCGTTTCAGTCCCCAGTACACGAGTCCATCTACGATAGGAAGGCTACATCCAACATAAATAAATAATGGACTTGTAGACAGAATTCTAAAAGGAATACGCTAAGGTAAAAGAAACTCTACTCAATCCTAACTCCATGTCAGTTACAAACACACAAGTCCACTCGCAATAGAAAGGGTACATCAGACACTGTCGAGAAATAGACTTGTAGGATAGATTTGGATATGTCTAGACCATCATTAATACGGAAACACATAACTAATACATAATCATCTCATACACATTGTATGGGCATTAAGTATAAAAAGTTATCACCATCCTTTAGCGCTTAACATAGTCCCCAACACATAAATCCACCTGTGATAGGATTGGTACATTTAACGTTGCCGAGAAATAGACTTCTAAGAAGGATTCCAAATGGGTAGAATAAGGTACAAGAATTATCAAATGAACCAATCCATCATCATGAAGTATATTTCACATCGCTATTAAGTGCAGATCTTCATTTTCGAGTTAAGTCGCGACTCATGGAAAGAATCCAGTCGTTATACCACTAACTGGGGAAAGATTCCTTTACACTCCTATCAGTTCCGAACAAAAAAGTCTACCTATGATTAGAAGGGTACTGACATTGCTGAGAAGTAAACTTGTAGGATGGCTTTTGAAAGAATGAACCGAAGGCAATCAATATAACTGTGCCCGATCATATACAGTGCCTTGAACCATTTCCCTTTGGGTCATAACAAACATACACACTCATTGGCATAGAATCAACAAGAGTATACCAATCGAATAAAATCCACTCAAGGGCATACAATTCAATAAGGAAACAATCATGACAATTAAATCAACAAAGCAAATAGTAAAGTAAGGTGTCACTACAAGTCAACCAAGGTCACTCATGGGTATAATCTCAAGTAAAAAATTCAATAAAAGATAATTAACATGTAATGGGAATCACCAGGCCACATAAATCTCAACTCAATAGAGAAGTCAAATAATCAACAATTTATAATCATCTTTATTTCGTACTCTGCATGCTCGACTCTAGTGCCCGGGTGAGCACTCGTCATT
>JBDJHY010026337.1:0-13992 GCA_039654485.1 Withania somnifera | reverse complement strand
GGTCAACGAATACTTAACTTTAGGCTCTAAAATAGGGAATTTAAGATATTTCTCAACTGAGTCGCCAGGGATCCGAACTGTCGGTCCCAGCAAGTCATAAATGACTTGGGGCAACTATTGAAATGCTCTAAGATGCAAGATATCGCGTATTTATCATAAATGACCGTAAGGGCCATTACACCTAATCAATTTGCCTTGATAACAAACAACACATGAAAATTCATCACCTGTAAGGATCTTCAGGTCCTTTAATGAATGTCCAGTGGAAGTTTCAGTGATTCGTCTCATCATTATTTATCCAAGGTAACCTATTCAGTCATTGCCACAAAATGAAATTATTCATATCAGTAATCTTCTGATTTACGATAGAATGTACTTCAATTACACTAATCTTTGCATAATATAAATCAGAAGACAAAGTTGGTAATTTTTCCATAAAACATTTCTGGTAAGTGACATTCTTGGTAATGCCAAGATATTCTTTATTCATTTTACTTATTGTCTCCACATGATACCCATTCCGACGAATATCTTTAAAACTTACCAAGTTTCTTGGGAATTTACAAGAGAATAAAACATTCTCTATAGCTAGCTTTGTCCCTTTAGACAAAATTATAGTAGCTCTTTCGAAATCTTCAATCAATTTCGAATTATCAGAAATTATCGTAACATTTGTCTTTCTTTTCAGCAAGTGGGAGAAGTATTTCTCATTTTTGAAGATGGCATGAGTTGTTTCACTATCAATTACACAGATATCGTCATGACTATCAATTACACAGATATCATCATGACTCATCATTGATAAAATCTGAGGTACATTTATATTTTCTTCAAAATGAAAGAGTAAAACAAAGTAAATATTACAATGTTACTATTAAAAATTTATATTATTTTACATAAGTTTTTATTTATTTACAAGGCATATAAATATACACATTAACAAGTTACCAAAATAACAAAACTTAACAACCATTTATAAATCAAAAGACAAAGTTGGTAATTTTTCCACAATTCATTTCTGGTCGGTGACATTCTTGGTAATGCCAAGATATTCTTTATTCATTTTACTTATTGTCTCCACATGATACCCATTCCGGCGGATCTCTTTAAAACTTACCAAGTTTCTTGGGGATTTACAAGAGAATAAAGCATCCTCTATAACTAGCTTTGTCCCTTTAGGCAAAAATATAGTAGCTCTTTCGGAACCTTCAATCAATTTCGAATTATCAGAAATTATCGTAACATTTGCCTTTCTTTTCAGCAAGTCGGAGAAGTATTTCTCATTTTTGAAGATGGCATGAGTTGTTTCACTATCCATTACACAGATATCGTCATGACTATCAATTATACATATATCGTCATTACTCATCATTGATAAAATCTGAGGTATATTTATATTTTCTTCAAAATGAAAAGTAAAACAAAGTAAATATTACAGTGTTACTATTAAACATTTACATTATTTTACATAAATTTTTATTTATTTACGAGGCATATAAATATACACATTAACAAGTTACCAAAACAACAAAACTTAACAACCATTTATATTGTCGCGGGCTCATCACCTATCTGGTGATCAACTTTTCCTTCAAGGAAAAAGAAATCAGTTACATTTAGTTGCATAGAGTCGATATTATCTTCAGTGATGAAGTTTTCCTCTGGCTTGTTTTCTTCCTTTTCCAGGGATACTTGATATAGCTGGACTAGTCGCTTCGATGCACGATAGGTGCGCGACCAGTGTCCTTTCCCTTCACATCTGTGGTATAAACTTTCTGATTTTTTCTTGGGCATCGAATCATGTTGTTCATAGGGCCTTTTGCATTGGTGGTTGTTATTTATTGACAGGCGACCATCACAACCATCATTCCTTTTTCAACCTCGCCATAATCACGTTTGGGGCCGCGACTTTCATTCTGTTAGAAATTCGCCTCATTTACTTCAGGAAATGGAACAAATCCAACTGATTGATTTTCATGATCTTTTATTAGGAAATCGTTGTATTGTTCGACAACCAAGAGTGTGAGATTAATTCAGAATATTTTGTGACGCCTATACCTCGGTATTGCTTTTGCAGGAGCATATTTAAGGACGAAAAAGTGGAGTAGGTCTTTTCAAGCATATCACGATCAGTGATGTTTTCTCTATATAATTTTAGCTGTGAAATAATTCTAAATATGGGAGAATTATATTCATATAGTTTTAAAATCTTGTAGACTTTGATTCAGCCACTCATGACGGGCCTGTGGAAAAACGACCAACTTCAAGTGATCGTATTTATCTTTTAAATTATTCCACAGGTTAAGAGGATCTTCTATCATAAGATATTTCATTTTCAAACCCTCGTCAAGGTAGTTATGGAGAAATATCATCGCTTTAGCCCGATGCCTGATTTTCACCTTTAATGGTGTCTGCCAGACCTATCACATCTAAATGTAGCTCAGCATCTAGTGCCCATTATATGTAGGCTTTGCCCGATATATCAAGGGCAACAAATTCAAAATTATTGATATTAGACATTATAATAAAATATTACCTTTTTTTATACCTTTTATAATATTTCCTTAAACTAATAGAGTCTTGCGCTTATAACGTGTTGAATAATAAAAAATTTCCAAGCTAAAATAAAAAGTTCACAAAATGCTAAAAATATAAATTACTAAAAGTGAAACTTTAGATTTTTTTTCAATTTAAAAATTATTTATAGCCAACACTAGTAATCACATGACCATTTTATATTGCATTAGTCACCTTATAATGACACATGTCATTAGTTTTCTTTGCATACTCAACAAAATAACTCCAAATATGCTGAAACATCAATATTCATACTTATCCCTTTTATTATTTATTATAGTAGTAATATTGTACTACAACAAAACACTTCTATTGAACGATATAATTTGAAAAAAGAAGTTTTAGAAACTCGCAAGCTCTAATATCACAAGGAAACGGGGAAAGTAATCTCTGGAGTACTCTTCACTGCATGTAAGCTCCGCCGAAAACCGAGTTCCGCCGAAAGCCTAGCTCCGCCATCGGAAACGCACGGTAAAAAGGCAGATCTGAAAGCCCCTACAGGGAAACGCATCCTGAAGCTCTGCCATCATCTTAATTGCATCTGAAGCTCCATCGGAGTTCATATCTCAAAGCTCAGCTAAGGATATTGCATCCTGAAGCTCCGCCGGAAAAGGTAAATCGCTACTAGAAATTTCTGATAAATCGCCTAGAAGGATCAGAATTACAGTACTAGAAATATAATCAGGAATATCCTCTGCTGTTTTCACGCATATTATTTTGAGACGTGCTCTATTAGGTATGATGGTGGGGCGGGTTGATGGTCTTGTTGGTCTTTACGTTCAGCCTTATTGTTTCTGACTTGCTCTATTGTTGTAGCAGCTGCTCTTTGATCCGGATCGTGGCAGTCACCTTGTTCAATTGAGGTGAGCCAATCTCATTCTAATTGTGGTGGGACCTTTACTCTATTCAGCTATTTTTTTTGTTTGTTTGTTATTATTAGGTTATTTCCCTAGACTTGTATTTGAATTTGTATTAGATGTTCCTTGACTAGCTTATGGGAGGTCAATTTTGATACAATAGTTGCAGAGGAAAATAATCATGCTAAAAGTATTTCACATATTAATCTGTGTTTATTGGGTTTAGTTGGTATGTGCAGTTGTGTACTATGTGTTTGTTTTGGTGTAAAGTGCACAATAAATGCTCAAAAAGCTTTGGACTTTTTGATATTGGTATTTTTGTTATAATGTGTTGGCTCCTTGTGCATCATTTTCTTATTTGGGTTTTCTTGAAAACTGGGTATCTCTAAATGTGCATAGCACTTTATCCGTTGCTCTAAAGAGATAGTTATGAACTGACTAAATGACCAAATTCGTTGTAAGGCTAGCTAAGCTATTTTCTCTTCTCGAGATGGCTTTAAACAATCTATTATGTATAGAAATCTAGCAGTTTTATACTTATAGGACTGAAAATATATGGCTTGAGTTGAGGGGCAAGGAAAAGAAAAGAGAGTATCCTGCTTGGTTCTTTTCTTTGTGCTGCTTGGCCTTCTGATTACTGTACAGGATTTAGTTTTGATTTAATACCTGCTGATTGTGGAGTTCTTCTGGTGGCACATGAATTTGTTATTGTTCATTTCTGTTCCTTTTACCTTTTGTAGTAATTGGATGTTTCCTTTTATATCCTACTACTTTGTCTTTCCTATTCCTTTTCGTTTCTGTTTGTTAGGCTTGAATTCCTTTTTTCTCTGGAAGACTCTGAAGAAGTTTTCAGCTCATCAACTTGAATCTTTAAAGTATTTGATGTTTAAAGCACAAAATGAGAATTTATTTGAGAAAGAGCTATTCAGTTCCTAATTTGAATGGTTGCAAGTGGTTATTTGAGAAAGACGCTAACATTCACTATTGCTTTTAGAGGAAACTAGGGTCTTTTATTTTATCTTTCTTTTAATTTTTTTTTTTTTTTTTTTTTTTTGTAATTGCAGAAAGAGAAGAAATTTCTTGAACAATCATGGAGAACTCTAGAAGTAGAAGATGGATGGATTACAATAGAGCTAGTAAAGAGTTTTCAGATGGAGTATGAAATTTTTTTAAACCATGCATTTCGTGAAAAACATAATGGAGAAACTATTTCATGCAATGCGAAATATTTATAGTACATGGCCTGTGATGTTGATGCCATATAATCTTCCACCATGGTCTTGCATGAAGCAAGAATTCTTCATTTTGTCCTTGCTCATTCCTGGGCCAAAAGGACCTAGAAATAATATTAATGTGTTTCTAGAACCTTTGATACAAGAGTTAAATGATTTGTAGAAACCTATGATGCCTTTTCTAAGGAGACATTTCAATTGCGAATTGCTCTCATGCGGACCATATTCCAGCATATAGTTCTCTATCAGGATGGTGCACAATGGTCAATTTCCACGCCCCTGTTGCAACATAAGCACCAAAGCTGAAAGTCTAAATCAAGTTAAGAGGCATAAAGTTCACTCTTGGGCGGTTGAGTAAATAGGCAAGCCTGCTGATGAAAAACACATGAAAAAAGAAAAGTATTTTCTTCAACCTTCCTTATTGCGAGTATAATTTGGTTCATCATAACATAGATGTGATGCATATAAAAAGAACGTGTTCGATAACTTTGTTTATACATTATTGAATACTGGTAAAAAAAAGTTGAAAGACAATTTAAAAGCTCGATTAAACTTGAAGGAGATGAATATAGTACCAAGATTATGGCCTCAACAACGAGCTAGTGGGAAGACATATATTCCTCCTACTTATTTCACAATGTCTCCTAAAGAACAGAAGTTATTCTGTTAGGTATTAGAAAAATTTAAGTTTCCACATGTCTATGCATCTAATATCTCATTTTGCAAACGCAAACGAAACTTGACAGGACTAAAAACTCATGATACTGACCCGCTGAGACTCCAGTGCAATAGGAGCGGACTGAGTCGATATAAGCACTCGTATTTCGAGGCTTCCCCCTTGTAAATATTCTCATGGAGCGGTAAGAAAACAGATAAAAAAGTAACTATTGTATTGATTGAGTTATGCTCATTCTTTCAGGTGCTTTGTAGCAAAGTGCTTAAATTGGAAGAGTTGGGAGTTACTTATTGAAAATATTGCACAAACTATGATTAATCTGGATACCATTTTTCAACCATAATTTTTTACTATAATGGTACATTTGGTTATTCATTTAGAAATGGAGCTTAAAATAGCGGACCGGTATAATATCGTTGGATGTACCTAATTGAGAGGTACGTAAAATCATATTAAGTTTTTATCATACATTTTAAGTTATTCTTAATGCCTAAAATATTAGAGTGATGGAATAATTTTATGTGGCAGGTACTTGCGTACATTCAAATCATATGTTCGAATTATTTCATGCCCAGAAGGGTTCAATAGAAGAAGCATATATTGTGTGTGCAATATTGTTCACAATATATGGAAGGTGGAGATTTCAAGGTATTATTGGTCTAGAAAAGTAAAGATGATATTGAAAATGAGACTGATAAATAAGGATGTCTTTTCCTTACTATTGCAAAATTAGATGGCCTAGTAGAAGTATTTTAAGTTGAATCAAAAAACATGGGTGCAAGAACATTGATCCGTGCTTTTGAATTGTGAATCAGACGTGGTCGGCTATTACAAAAAGTGAGTATTTCTGTTTATTTTCCATCACCCTTTATTCAAATTGATTGAAATTTGTGCTAGTTTCCAGAAAAGTTTGACAGTCCTAAAGTAGACTTGTTGACACTGTTAACCCCTTCCCTCGAATGATCAGGATGGTGCTGATCATGGTCATTCCTTCCTTTTCTTATATTTTCTGTCATTGTTTTTCTTCATTCTTTCTTTTCTTCATCCTTCTCTACTTTTAGTTCTTAAACTTCTGCTTCTTGTACTGAAATTACGAAAAAGTTTCTCCTTTCGAGTTGTTTATGGTTTCCCTTTTTGGTCCAACCTAACATGCTGACGCTGTGCTCCATTAGCTGTTTATAAAATTAGCACAAACTATTCCGTTAACTCTAGTTTATATGTACAGCGAGCATAGTAGTGAAATCAATAGATTGCATCACAAGCGTCGCCTTACCCAACATCATCTGCAATTTGAAACTTTCCATGAATGAATTCAAGGAGCAAGTAAGTACTAGGATTTAATTGTTATCTACTTTAAATTATCATCTCTTGAACTTGTTTTTGTAATTACAGTTGTGTATCGCTGTTTGGTTAGGCTAGCGAGTTGAATCTCACACCTAATATCTTAACTGATGTTATAGCCCTTGCATGAGGTCCATGTAACTTTACAAGAAGATTCAATTCATTCCATATGAATAACGGGTATTCTGTACAAAATAGTATGAAGAGTTCATGCAGACTGGTTGTCTCAGTGATGGAGAGCTATGCAAGTACTAGTGACAATGCTCTGAAATCAGCAAATATCACATATTATGCCAGATTGAACGATATTGTGGAGTTGAACTACTACGAAGAATTTAAAGTCGTCCTATTTAAATATGGTTGGATTGATGTAACCCAAGGTCGACGAGTTATGAAAGACGACTTAGGTTTCACGCTTGTGAACTTCTCACGTCTACTACATTCAGGCAATCGGGAAAGTGATGACCCTGTTGTTTTTGTTGTACAAGCTCAACAAGTGATATTTGTTCAAGATTCTGTAGATTATCAATGGTTTGTGCCTAGGTCAATTAAACCGTGAGACATTTTTGATATGGGAGAAGAAAATAGTATGCGGTTTGACTCATAAATGTAGAATAATACCTGACTTGACTATCTTAGAAAATATTTGTGATTTAGAACATGAGAACAATGATCGGGTAAGATGTGGCGTTGATGGGATAGAAATTGATATGGGCTCACAATTAAAAATTCCTCCGGTAGAAGGTGAAGCTAATACTGAGGGAGGGAATGTCATTGGACATGAAAGTGATTCAGATATGTAATAGAAGTAAAGTTTTCTGTATTCTTGTTAGAATTACAGTCTGAACTTGATAGGAAATAGTCAGATGTGCTTAGAAAGTGAGAAAGGATAGAAACTTTTTTACATTTTTTGAGGTTAATTTGCATTTTCTTTGTTTGAAACTACAAAGAGGTTTATTTGCATTCAATCACCTCCTGCAGATCTAGTATTCAAATTTCTTTTTGGTGTTTTAAACTGTATATCTGAGTATTTCTAATTTCAAGTACCTCTGCTAATAGCATAAATTTTTTGATAGGAGTATTAGCATTGCATTCTGATAAACACTCCAAGCTACCTATTTTTTTATCATACCACGCCGCATATCATTCACTCGCTCAAGCCGAGGAGAGATAAAGAAATATCAAAGATATAGTGATGCGGAATTATCTTCAAAGTTGAGTTGAACGGTGATCTGACCTCCTTGTTCTTTGTGGTTTGGGAGTTACATCAGGTTCTGCCCATATCTCACCACTAAAGTGCTAAGGATAATGTCTTATCTGGTAGTAGTTTAACAACTTCAATTTTTAATTTTTGGATAGTGTACTGTGTTAAAAACTTAATGTGCTTTCGCTAACTAACTACAACTTTTGACCATCAGAGATCATATTTGCATCCAGGATCTTGGCGCCATCTTCTCACACTACACAATTTGCTGATGAAACTCCCAACTGCGCTTTTGTTCTGTTAATGAGCTCATCGAGGCTTTGAGGTGCCCATAGAACATCTCCTCCTCTTCTCTTGTCTTTGAGATCCCTAGGCTCTGAAGCGAACATTGTGCATCTAACTTGTTGTCCTTCATCTGTCACGCCAATAATATTGATTTACCGAGGTTGTTATTGACAGGTAAACAAATAATTAAAGACTTGGAACAGATAGATCGTACAAACTAGAGTTAATTAACTATAATTTGCACTAGATGGTGTTAATAACGGAGTTGTTCCATGCTTGGATCGTCTTACACTGTTGAATAGTTTTTGACTATTAAAAACTTAAAGGCAGTGACAAAAGATCTTAAATCACACAAAACTGAGGGTGCATGCCTGAAATGTTGCATTTCTTTAGGAGCTTATTAGGGGAAAAATATATATTCCCCTAATTAACAGATTTAATAAGTTTGAAATTGTTCTCTGTCCATCCTTGTTTTGCTGTTCGTGTTTCTTGTTTTCTAGCCCGCTTATGTTGTCCTGAATCTTTTCTCCAATGTACTCTTGATTTCCTTCTACAAATTTGAAGAAAGTAGATAAATAGTTAACTTTTAAGAACAAAAAATGCAAAATAGAGTTAGTAGTAGATTCACTACCGAACTTCATGATGAAGAAGTACGACCATATATGCAACAGTTAATGAACAATTCTATTGGCAATGTTGTTGAGCTGAACAACGAGCCAGGTTCTTTTTCAAAATTGTATAGGTTATCTACTGATAAATAGATTCTGATTCTCATTTTGCCATCCATGTTGCATCCCTATATATGCCACCTTCTCCTGCTGGTCCATATTTTATTTTACTTACATCAGTATTTAACTTGACACATGATTGTTGTGCATTCAATTTTGAGAACAATGTTTGTGAACAAGGTCATTAACTTTGATTTCACAACTGATAGCTCCAGCATGTATGTACTACTTGCCAAAACATTATTCATGCTAAATATCTTTCCTCCATGTTGCTTTCTTCTATGTAGACCAGCTCATTAGAAGAAACCAGTTGACAAATGATAATTGAACTTTGTTTCCTTATTGACTGACATTTTCTAGTGAAAACTACTCATATCCTTAATTCGGCGTAAAGTGTACACTCTCATTATCTCAAATGGAGTATTCTTTCAAGATGATCACATGATTAGGAACTTCCTTTTGTATTTGTACTATGTTTCCGGGGAAAGCTAGATACAGAAAAAGAGTCTACGTGGTTTCTTACATGTTTTGTGCCCTGAATATCATTGTGCAATTAAGGTTTTGACTTCTTCTATCCATTTGATGATGGAGAAAAGCAGAAACTTTAGATAGTAACTGAAAAATAGGGAAGCCACCTATTAAAAAACTCAATAGGGAAGTTATACTATCTGGAAACTTTCCACTAACATAAATCACTGTACTTGGATTGAGGTGTCTAGGCGGGGCGGGGGGGGGGGGGTGGGAGTAGGAAGAGTTTACTTGAGATCACTAGTACCTTTGTAAGTCCTTGTTTGTTTATCTGCACTTTGACAGCCTAATTCTACCCTATATCTATAACTAAATCATTCCTTGCTTCAGGGATGTAGAGGAATTCAAGAATTGGTAGCGGAACTTATTACGTATTTGGGAGGTGAATTTAATTTTCATAAGTTCCTACCTCAAGTGAATAAGTTTAACCCCCTACATTTTTTCTCCAGTCCCGATCAAGGAATAGTCCAGGAGATTTATACTTGGTCATCATATAGTATCAATATAATTGGATTTAATAATAGCCCAAACTATCAATTGGTATTAATAGAACTTAAAGTGCAATTACAATCAAAATAGTATACTTACTGTGGAAGTTGAATAAATGTAAAATAACTAGGGCTGAGTTGTCACGCCCCCAAAAACCAGGTGTGATGACACCTACCTTTCCAATTCGGTAGGTCAGCCTAATTCACGGTTTAAGATGAACAAGGTATAATAAACAATAGAAAGTAATAACTAAAGGTAATAAATAGTAAATCTCATATTAAGTGTGGAAATCCAACTACAATTTTCCAAAACTAGGTGTCATTATACATAACCACTAATAATGATTTATACAAAGTCGGATAGAATCTTAAAAGTCTTCTAATAAATTAACCTTTAAGATAGAATTGAAATGCCAAAATTGCGGATGAACAATAGCTACATCTCGAAATCTCAAGAAGCAGCTAAGTCTGAAAGGAAAAACTCATGACTGATCTGTTACAGTACATGCACAAGAGTGCAAAAAACCAAAAGCAAGTATAAGACAACGGTACTCAGCAGCATCCTCGGCTGGCCAACTATAAAGAGAAAACCAATCTTCTAACTCCCAACCAATCCTCCAAAATAGTACAAACTAAAAAAATTAATATACAACATTTCAACAACAATTTACACAATGAATGAAAATATCAGTCACAGTCAACCATTACACAGTATCTCAAAGCTCCCAATGAAAAGATAATCAACAACCCATCAATAAAGTAGGCATAGCCCAGTTACACAGTCATGCCATTTCACCAATATAATTAGGCACCGGTCATTTACACAGTCATGCTATGTCAGTAATATAATATTAGGCACCGGTCAATTACACAATCATACTTTTTTCAATAATATAATCAGGCACCGGTCAAATACACAGTCATGCCACGACTTAATATAATTAGGCACTAGTCAATATCACAATCTTGCCCTTTAATAATATAATTTTACATTTGAATAATTTCAAGTGAGCAATCATCACATATAAATCACGGAAATTCCACAAATTAAGGCTTCAATTCAACAATCAAGGTTGCCCACTTCTTTATCTCGGTACTTTTACCAACAATATGCAACTAAATTCCAATTCTTGACCAAATGATTATTTTTTACAACATGATTCAACCCAAATACTTCACCATGCATTTCAATGTATGTGTATAATTTAACAATTTCAACAAATATCCCAATTACTTCCATTTATTCATTCTTTTAGAGCTAACATAACAGATAATGTAAATTCCCGAAGCACCGAAAATCTCTCCAAGTCACAAAACAATTAGCAAGCAAAGACATTTCATAAAAAGCCATTAAACCTCAAATTGCCTTAATTCAAAGAAAATTGGCTACTCGAGTGCCTTTCCCTTTCCGAATAGTTTTCAATCGAGCGAAATCTAATCATTCATACAAGAAGTACAAGAAATATACACTAATCAACACCCAAAGACAAATAATCAAGACTTATGCAAAAATCAATTCCGGGCACATGGAGTCAAGATCGAATTTTGATCTTAAAATAATGTTACGCATCACTATGACATGTATATTAAGTTTCATCAAAAACCCATTTAATTTCATTGAAAAAATGTCAAGTTTTAACCATTTTAGTTCAACATTTAACCAGTTGTTTTAGGTGTCAAAATCATAAAAATTATTAGTGGAAATTATGTTAAAGTGATGAGAAATCGATGAAATAATAATTAGGGAAATTAACCAAGTGATAACCCTTGAAAACCTTGATTTATCTTGCAAAAACAATGGTTTTAGGGTGAGTTTGCATGAGAGAATGAGAAAAAAGACGTGAACATTCTATTTTAAAAAGTGCTCACTGCCAGGTGCCTTACAACGAACTTGCTACCTACCCGCGGTCGCGCCTGAGAAGGACTGGACCACATACTGCAATAGCGCCAAAGCGCTGTGATCGCGAGGAGTAAAATTTATGTCGCTTACCACGCTCGCGCTACCTAGCTGCGATCGCTCCTATAGCTGTGACAACACCATTTGACAACAAAAATAGCTAGGAACTAGGACTTTAAGTGGGGCTTTGGGGTTCGTTCGGAACCACGTGAAAATAAATCATATATGCATATATATACTATTTTTAATGTTTCAAACTCAACAAAACCATCAAATCACGCGTACGAGGTCACTTTGACCCGATACTCATTAAGGTCCATTCTTAACTAAAAATATCAAAAAGGAAAAAAGCTACCGGGTATAAAAAATAAAAGGACCCTCATTCTAGGCCAAATTCCACCCTGTATCTAAAGGAACCATCACATTTTTTATCCAAGCACTCTCAGACCAAATGTTGACCCAAGTCAACCATTTAATTTATAACTCAACTTTTAGCCCGTTTAAGCATTTAAACTCACCACAGAAGGTCTAAAATAGAAGGCGAAGGTGTAACTAAATTAAACTCGATATTTCAGAGCTGATGAAAATAACAAAATTCTGATACGAGGTCCCCAACTCTAGAGGACCCTTAGAGTTCCTCATTTTGAACTTAACGGCTAAACAAACTCAAAATTCTAAATTTTTCATATCAAATATCATCCCACACCCGAACCAACCATGGAACCTTACTTAGTTTGATAAAACGAGACTATGAGAAGGGCAAAATAGTCAAAATACTCAAAAAATACAAAAATGACCTTTAGAGTTATTATAACATCTACCACTTAAACCATGTTTGTCCTCGAACATAAGAAGGAAAAAGTATCTGAATGGTGAAACAACTGAGGATACTGGCTATGCATATCAGACTTATTCTTCTAGGTAGCCTCCTTGATTGGTCTATGTCTCTACTGCACCTTTACAACAGATATCTCTTTGATTTGAAGCCTCCAAACAAGTCTATATAGCAGTTGGCTCCTCCTCAAATGATAAGTCTGGGTCTAAACTTAAGGCATCTCACTGAAGCACGTGAGACTCATCAGGCATATACCTCCAAAGTATAGAGATATGAAACATCAGATGCACCGCGGAAAACCCAGGTGACAAAGCTAACTTGTAAGCCACACATCCCTTCCTCTTTAGAATCTTGAATGCACTAATGAAACGAGGACTTAACTTCCCTATCTTTCCATAGCTCATCACACCCTTCATGGGTGACAGCTTCAACCATACGTTATCACCCTCCATAAACTCAAATGTCCTAACCCTCTTATCAGCATAACTTTTCTTTCTACTATGGGTAGAAAGTAATCGAGTTTGAATCGATCTAACTCTATATATGGAATATCGCAACAATCTGCACTCCATGTTCTCTTCTCAAAAGTCTCAACCAACCATTCAGAGATCTACACCTCCTACCATATAATGCCTCAAAAGCTGCCATCTGGATGCTCGAATAGTAACTGTTATTGTAGGCAGACTCCGCGAGCAGTAAGAACTGGTCCCAATGACCACTAAAGTCAATAACACAAGCTCGCAATATGTCCTTAAGCACCTGAATAGTGTGCTCAGAATAACCATCGGTCTGAGGATGGAAGACTGTGCTCATATCAAGTTGCATACCCATCTCACGCAGTATAGTACTCCAAAGTGTGAAGTAAACTGTGTGCCTCGGTCGGATATGATAGAAATGGTGTTACCAAGCAATTGTACCATCCGACTAATGTAAATCTCTGCCAAATCCTGAGCACTATATCTCACCTTCACTAGAATGAAGTGAGCGGTCTAAGTCAAACAATCAACAATCACCTAAATAAAGTCATAACCACATGGAGTAGTAGGCAAACCAATAATGAAATCCATAGCTATGTGATCCCACTTCCACTAGGGTGTAGGCAACCTTTGAGACCCACCTCCTGACCACTGGTGCTCAAACTTCACCTGCTAGTAGTTTAAACACCTAGCAACAAAATTCCATGATGTCCTTCCTCATACCACACCACCAATAATGCTACCTCACATTGTGATACATTTTTATCGCCCTTGGATAAATAGAATAGCTAGAATTATAGGCCTCCTCTAATATCAACCTCACTAAATCAACCGAACTTATTGAGGAAAATCCTGCTCCTAATCCTCA
>JBDJHY010026118.1:0-13993 GCA_039654485.1 Withania somnifera | reverse complement strand
CAACTTTCCTACATTTGACATATCTTTAATTTAAGACCAAGAGACTCAAACATCTTTTTTACTTTCTTCAACTTCGTGTCAAATCATGGTGTGTGGTTTACTAGGTGTGATAGGATTCGTAACGAGGTTATTAGAAACATGGTGGGAATGAGTGCAATGAAAGATAAGATGTGGGAGGCGATATTGAGATGATTCAGACATGTGCTTAGGAGGAATACAGGTGCCTCTGTAAGGAGGTGTGAGAGATTGGCGAGGATGGATTCAAGAGAGAAAGAGGTAGACCGAAAAAACATTGGAGAGAAGTGATACAGGACTTGAAGAAGTTACAGCTGACCGAGGACATGGCCATAGATAGAAAGTCGTGGAGGATGAGTAATAGGATAGTTTGGGGTTAGCTTTGTTGGGTGGTAGGTTTGTTACTGTAGGGGCTTAGGAGTAATAGTACCTTAGGTGTAGAGTCTGACTTTCTGAGTTTTGGATAGGTTTGTTGCCCCATTTAGTGTGATTTACTAATATGAATTGATAGTATTACATCTGTCGGTACCTTATTAATCTTATTGTCTTATTGCTTATTGTTTATTGTTTTCTCCCATAACGTCATGCCAGCATATTAGGTGTTTTTTATATTTTATACATAAAATTTTATATTTTATTTTATATTTTATAATTTCTATATTGTACTGTCTTGAGCCGAGGGTCTTCCGGAAACAGTCTCTTTACCTGACCTAGGTAGTGGTATGGCTGCTTACATTATACCTTCCCCAAACCCCACATTGTGTGGGAATATACTAGGTATGTTGATGTTTATAATGATGAAACTTCGTGTCGAATCAAAACAAGACAAACAAATTAAAAAAGAAGAAATACCCCCCCCAATCATATTACTTAGCCCTCTTACTAAAATTAGTTATTTTAATTTACTTGTCCAATTTATAAGATCAAGAAATTTAATTTTTTCCTTTCTATCTTAGTATTAAATAACTCTCTCTCTATCCCATATTAGTTGTCCTTTTTTCCTTTTGCATGCACCTCAAGATATAATAAATAAAAAAAAGTAATTTTTATTATTCCACCCCTTAAAATACTTTATTGGAACTTTATACATAACTTGTTTAAACTTTCAAAAAGAATTAATTATCAGAGTGAATATAAAAAAATGTAATTACTATTATATAAGTAATTTGAAACAGCTATTTATAGCAAAACACACAACTAATATGAGAGGGGGAGTAGTAGCCAAATTAAAGTTTCAAATGATCAATAAGTAGGCATTTGGACATGTGATATGAAGCTCATAATTTAAAATCATGAGATAAATCAATATTTAGACATGTGATTTCATCTCATGATTTCATAACATTATATGAAATCCCAAATTCTCCAAAAGTGTGATTTGCGATTTCA
The DNA here is from genome assembly GCA_039654485.1 of Withania somnifera. NCBI lineage: Eukaryota > Viridiplantae > Streptophyta > Magnoliopsida > Solanales > Solanaceae > Withania > Withania somnifera. The sequence continues at coordinate 12,589 of JBDJHY010026118.1, read as the reverse complement.
TATCATGATTGTGAATTTTTTAAATATAAAAACTGATCCAAAAGTTTATCGATTATTATTCTTATCAACCTTTAAATCATTTACATGTCATATAACTATTACTTTCACCAACATAAATTCTTTTTGATGTATTTCAAATTACAAACTTCATAGCTTTCCACAAAGCTATCTCATTTCTGTCACTTGTTCAATTTTACTTTTTTAATAAGCTAAAATTTAATCAATAAATATTGTAGTTTCTTAAATATGACTTATTTGGTAAGATTGTACAAAAATTGAAGTAAAACCTTAAAGGAGTTTTTATATTTATACTAAAAAAATAAAACTTAAATCCCAAATTGTATGCGCAAACAAAACTTCTAACCCCGCCTCATATGATTTCATATCACATGATAGGTCACCAGGCGAGCCAAGAAATATGAAATGAAACGGAGTAGTTTAATTTAAAGTTTTAAAATAAGATTAATTTAGTAAAACACAAATCTAATTAAAGTTTTTTAAGTAGGTGTGAAGTTATACGAAACGGAGGTAGTAGTATAGAAAGGGTTTCAAAAAGGAACCTGCATGAGGAGCTTGATACGGTCAAGGGGAGCGGTAACAGACTTAGCAGCGGCACCAGCAATTGCACCAGCGGCAAACAACGCAACTTCTCTAGGAACCAAAGCCACAATAGCCAAAGGGTGTTTTATAAGTTGAGTTGCTGTAGGATTGAATGTTTTTTCATCCAAATTCTCTGATAATGAGATACAACAAAAATTACACCCAATCTGTTTAGAAAGATGCGCAGAACCGACCCATTTGTTTTGCCATTTTTGTGGTGGGTAAGTTTGAATGGTGTTATTGGACAATTCAAGGCCCGGAATGTCCATTGATATCAAAACGGGTCGGTTCTTCGTCATGGTGGGTACAGAGGAATGTAGGTTTTTCCTCTGTTGTGAAGAAAGAAGATAAGAGTGAGTATAGAGGGGGACTTTGAAGGATGTCCTGTGTAAAAATGAAATCAGATTTTTGGGGTTTATTCTGTTTCTATATTTCCTTCTGTACAACCCCCCCCCCCCAACCCCCACCTTTTTTTTTTTTTTTAGAATTGTTGCATAATTATATTGTTGTTTTTTTAAACCAAACCTTTGCTTTTTACCAGGTCCATTTCATTTTGAATGATTTTTTTATTAAAAATAATTTAATTTTTAATATCAAAAAAGGATTATTATTATTTTTTCTTGTACTATTTCCTTCATTTCATATTAATTAAAATTTTAAATTAATATACATCCATTAAAAAATATAATTAAAACATAAATTGAACATGACTTTTTATCTTTTTATTATTTTTAAATTATTCCTAAAAATAGGCATAATCATGAATATATAATTCGTCTAAAAAATTTAAAATAGTATTTAAGAAACTCATTAAAGAAAGGATAAAGTGAAAAGAAATTCTACAGTTTCTTAAATTTTGAACAATTAACTTAGATTGTGTTTGGCTATAAACTCTCAAATATTTTTAGTAAGTCATTTTTAGGTAAAATTTCACCATGTGTTTGGTTAATTTTTTGAAATAAATTTTATTTTTTGAACAAAAAACTTAAAAATGTGATTTCTATTCAGAAGTGCTAAAACTATTAATAAAAGTACTTATAAATTTGATACAAAAATTTCACCTTAATTGTTAATTACAAAAATCAGTGGTATAATAGTTAAAGCAAACTAAAGAAGAAGAAAAGATATATAAATCATAAAAATCAGTTGATCGCACTTGATTATCAACTAAAAAAAATAAAATAATTCAGCCAAATAACAATTGATTACAAAGATCCATTGAACGATAATTGTAGTCACAATTTCTTCTTTAATGTAAACTCACATTCTACAAAATGTAAATTTTTTTAAAATATAAAAATTCCGGGAAAGTTTTAGATTTTTAAAAAATTTCAAAAAATTAACGTTTGCTCCAAAGCTCATTTTTTTAGTTTTGGAATCTTAAATTTTGTGCCAAAAAAATGACAAACTGCTTGGCCAAACATTTTTGGGCAAAAAAATTTCAGAAACTACTTCCAAGTTTTATGGCCAAATGATCTTTGAATAATGAAAAAACCTCAAAAAAAATATTTAATATGAAATGGAGGGAGTATTTGTTATCATTTTCATAAAATATTATTAATCAAATTAGATTTTTAAAGCATAATTAATAATATTAATTTAGTATTTTTTTTATTTTATTTTACTTGATCGTTATTGATTTGACATTTAAAAAAAAATTTAGTTAGATGAGTATTTACTAAATTTCTCTTTTCAATTACTTTTTGAAACTCTAAATTTGATATCATTACTTTATGTAGATGTTTAATATTTCCCATCTAAATTTGATATCATTATTAAATTTCTCTCATCGATTACTTTTCTTAATGCACACCCATTAAGAAAAAATAGTTGGACATAATTTGGATATAACTTTCTATTTTACCTCTCTTAGTTATTTTAAAATTAATCTTGTAAATGAAAAAGGTTAGTAATGAAAAAATATAAAGGAAGGGCAAAAATGAAAAATGCTTTCAACATTTTCGTTGAACTTTGAACAATTAAGTTATTTTGAATTAAAAAAAAAGCCTCAACAATTCATTTAACATAGGTTGGAGGGAGCACTAAGAGTAGAAAGTAAAAAAAAATCTCTTGATTTTATAAATTTAAAAAGTAAATTAAAATAATTATTATTAGCATAGGAGCCACGTAAAATGAAATAGGGGGAGTAAAATAAGTCTCTAGAAATACTCACTCCATTTTAGTTTACTTGACCCTCTTAGTAAAAGTAGTTATTCCAATTTACTGTTCAATTTATGAATAAAAAAAATTGTTATGTTCTTCCAATAGTACATATATCATTAAATGACTATATAAGGTGTATAAAACTAAAACTTATATTTCCAAAAATGTAAATAATAAGGCTAATTTAATAAATTTAATTCCTAATTAGTATTTTTTTTTAAAAAAAATTGTCAAATCAATAAGGTTCAAGTAACATAAAATGGAGGAAGCATTTTCTTAAGGGAAGTATCCAAGTAAAATAAAATTGAGGGAGTATGGTGATAGTTCATATGTCACTTTGTTTCGATGTAAGATCTAGGATGTGTTCAGTATGAAGAAAAAAAATTCATAGAAAATAATTTCCTAAAAAATATTTTCTTGAAAAATAAATAGGTTACTTATTTATTTCTAGTGTTTGATAAGTAAGAAAATATCATTTCAAGAATATTTAAATATTATCTATCAAAATACTATTGACTTAGATGGAAAGGGGAGTGGGGGTAGGAGCAGCAAAGTAGAATGGTCAAGCCATGGGGGTTTGGGTTTTGGTCAAGTGAAGAGGAGATAACAAACTTGAAATGTCACTTATGCAACCTATTTTTCCTATTTCCATGAACGAAGTCATTTTCCTTTACTTTAATGAACTTATTTTTCTAGAAAAATATTTTTCAAATATTTGACCAACCAAACATAAAAGATTAAATATTTTCTAAAAATTGTGTTTTCCTTCGTACCAAACACACCCCTAATTCTCATTAATTTTTTTTTCTTCTATTTCCTTTTTATAGCAGAATTAAGATTTTTTTATTTATAGATAAAAAAATTTGTTTTCCAACTTTTGAATGGATTATTTATATTTAATTATTGCAAATGTAAAATGTGAGCTAAATTTATTAACCTAATATCTACTACTGGATTCACCCCATTCCTTCACCACTTCTCTTGTTTTATTAGATAAAGAAGTCGGAGCCAGCATAAAATTAATAAATATTATTTTTTCTGTTTAATTTATCTCTTAAAGATAAAATCTACCATAACAGTGCGAAAATTGAGTTGTGACACAGTGGTATCAGAGCTCTAGGTTTACCGGTGTCTCTGGCTGTAAGAGCAAGTATTTGGTAGAGTTCCGCAGATCTGTACTTTGACGTCCGTATCCTATCTTTGGGAGGCTACAGGGCACTTTTTAGGAAAGACTCTCACTTTTTGACTCCTTACATGCATTGTATGGTTATTGGGTTTCGTTCGCTTCATTCGGCATACCTTTTTTCATAACACTAGGAAGAGGCCCCTAGTGGGCAACAATGAGATTCCCGCGCGCATTTCTGGAGTTTTAGAATCAGAATTAAATGTCAGGAGACCACATCATCCGACAAGAGTTTGGGAGTCACCTGGGATCCGACGGAGGCTACCGTAACCCATATAGCGCCAGAATTCTTTCAGAAGTACCAGTGGGTGTCTTGAGAGGAGTAGCGGTTGAGAATGAGTTTGTTGGTTTCCAGCTGGATCTTTGACTGTTTGGAACTATAAAACATTATTTGACAGGATAAATACACATATCCCTACACTGTATGCTACAAGATATAGAAGGGTATTGGACTTCTTCAGAGGATTGGTTCTATCGTTTCAGATGATAGGGCACTTGGTGACAGAAGGACATACCTTTGGACAAATCTTCAGACAGTTGGTGGCCTTTGAAGAGGCTTTCCGTGAGACCTATGGGGTTGGTGGTCAAAAAGTCCATCGGGCAACGAAGGATGGTAGTAACCAATCTCCAGGCTATAGGGATGAGGGTCTCATGGGTTGTTCTATATGTAGTGGGTTTGGACACGAGCATGGATTTCCCCCTTTCGGGTGTTTTTAATCACAAAAGCCTTTGAGTTGGGTCTGCCCAATCTAGTTCTTCCTTTGAGTTTTTTGAATGATTCCAGTGATACCCAATCGATCAGTGAATGGTATGATAGACAAAGACTTCAGTAGCAGGTCCAACTGGTTCAATCTAGTCAGTTTGTCATAGACGTAGTAGCAACTAAAGGAACTTAAAAGATAAGCCCCTTTAATCGTCAAGTTTGCTCAAACAGACCCTTTCAGACTTTTTCTTAGTCAGCTGACAGACGCCCGGGTACTTAGAGCAGTCAGCTAGCCAGCGGCGCATATTTAGGATCGCAGGGTCGTAGTGGCCAGAATGGTTTAGTTAGCATTTCCGATTGAGGCATAGATTGTGGTTGATATGACTGTGGAAATCCAAGTTATTATGCTATAGATTGCCTACAACGTCAGGCTGTTCAGTTAGCAACAGTTGTAGCACCACCCCGATCGTCAGTCAGAACTAGTAGTAGTCATGGTATTGTGTGTTTTTCTTGTAGAGAGCTTGGTTTTTAGGCCAAGGTGTACCCCGGCTGTGGATGATTTGTTCAGGATGGTTAGTAGAGTCTTTCAGTGGTTCTCCGTACTTTGGGTTATGACCTTGAGCATGGTATTTTGGGTAAGCTATTTTCGAGCTCCATCTATGACACGGTTTTATTTTATTCCCTGCCTAACTGGCTTATGTTGACTTGGGCGTGAATATGATTTATTTCTTGCTTACTTTATTTGTGCTAGCTTGAGTGAACTTACCCTTGTTGATATTGTATCATACACTGGTTTAGGCCTTGCTTTTAGCCATTTGATATTGTGGCCCTCTTTTATGTGGTTCTTTGGTGGCACCTGGGTTGTGATTCCTATTGGCGAGTTGAGTCTTGTCATTTAGCCCAGGGGTTTCTTGTAAGTCCTTGTCATACTGTGATCTGCTATTCAGGGGCTGAATTTCTTTGTTTAAGCAGGCTTTACTATATCCTAGATGAGATTTGAGCGTCTTTGCCTTGTCCTACCCTGAGTGGTGGATATTGTTCGTAGGTCCTTTTATTTCCCGTGTATGAGGAGGGAACTTTTAGTAGTGGATTCTAGTGGGGGATTTGGGTCACTTGGTTAGTTTATCTTGTAGATGTTGAGAGATAGCGGAGTTGGGCCTTTTGCTGACAGGTGGCCTTAGTGATTTTATAATGCATGGGCATGTTACCTTGTTCTCCCTAGTTACTGGATTGTTACATTATGATTATGTCTTAGCCGTGAGCGGTGTACCTCAAAAGGTTGATAGGGCTCCTTAGGCCCTTTAGGATTGAGACCGGCTTTACATTCAGGTCAGACAGTTAGTCCCTCGAGAGTGATTATTAGCATTGCATGTTCGACGTTTCTTCACTCTGGCGAGCAGATGCCCTGTTATCCTATGGTGATCTTTCCTAACCGCGAGCAGTTTGGTAGCTCTAGGTTGTGACCCGCGTTATCCGTGTTTTCCATTGGTTGGTTCAAGAGAACCAGAGTGGGTAGTTTTTTTTAAGTAAATGACTCACTCTTTTTGTTTGTTTTCCTTCGGTTCTAGATTGACTGCTAGAGATTTATCCTTGTCCTTCGCCTCTATCAGGTTTAAATAGTATTTGTGTTATTACATCTTGGGTTTCCTTAGTCGTGTTTTTTATTGGATAGTCTTTGTACTCGCAGGCATGTAACTAATCTGGTAAGCAAGACTGCTCCTTTAGTGGTGGATCGAGGTTGTGGTATTCTAGAGGATTTCTTACATCTAGTTATGTGATGCATTTCCAGTCTTAGTTAGTTGATGTGACCTTACAGGATTGATCCTTATGAGTGGATATTGGTGTGGTTTTTATTGCGATTTCTTGTGTTTGGACTAGTGATTGGGTTATACTGGGTTTGTGATTCAGTTTGTGAGTGTGTTCTTTGTATGAAAGTAGAGAGACTCTCCAGTTCTGAGTTATAGGCCCTTAACTTTATAAAGTTAAGAGTAAATGGAGTTTATCCCTATTCTTAGTTTGTGATGATCATTGGTTTTAGGAATTTGCCTTTTGGATAGCGAGATGTCTTGGTATATTACACCATTTTGATATAAAATGACGACAACTGAGCTTACAGTCGTGACATGAGGTTATTATCAGCATGCGAGTAGAATGATAGAATACCCTAGGATGGTCTTTCTCTTTGAGTTTTAGATATCTTTTCTGTTTGGTTCCCAGTTGATCCAGGTTGGTGGGTTGATTCTGATGATCGAGGTTCAGGTAGTCACTCTGATATTAGTTTCCAAGCTGAGAGTAAGGTTGGCTTTGTAGGCAGGATCAACTGCGATTTGTGGTACCTGGTGTTATTGGTTAGCCGATTGATATCAGTTGCTTTTTTATGATGTTATTAGTCAATTATACCCGAAGAGCTTGTAGTCTTGGGATCTCTCTCCTGCAGGGTTCGTAAGTTTCTAATGGTATGTTATGGATAGGCATTAGTCCTTGCAGTTCTAGAGTTGATGATTTAATTCAGACCATTCTTCGTGAGGCTATGGTACCAGATATTCCATACACCTGGGCATAGTGGAGATGTGCAGAGCATCTTGCTACTGTTATGTTCGAGAGGTATTTTGCTTATATGAGATCCTAGTTTCTATTATTTCAGATAACGACACCCGATTCTCTTCTTGATTTGTTAAGGATAGTATGGTACAAATTTTCTATCTATAGACTGACAGCCAGTCCGAGCAGATTATTTGGGTACCTCAAGATATATCACTAGCTTGTGTCCTCGATTTTGGTAATGGTTGAGTTTTACATTTGGCCTTGATAAAGCTTCATATGATGAAAGTTACTATAGTAGAATTCATATGATGCCATTCGGTTTTTGTTTCCCTGATACTTGAACTGACAGTAGTTGAATTCGAGCACTAGAGACCAGGTAATGTGTTGCAGCGACCCTTATTATTGAAATCAGACTATATTTATTCCATACATGTTTTAGATCATTTTTGGAATTCCAGTACTAGTACTCAATGCGGTTGCGCTGGTGGGACGTGATCACGATGCGACGCGCTTGGGCCTATATAAGTCAAGTTCCAGCAGTTTTTCATCATTTTCCTCTGAAACTCTCACTAAACTCTCTTACATTTTAATCTTAAATTAGTTTTTTTGAGAGTTGTTTTGTGTTTCTAATCCTTTGAATCATATCCTAGTGGTTCTACGCTCGTTTTTACCAAGTAATTCTTCATTTTCTCTATTATAATAAAGTTTTCTATATTACATAAACTTTCCGAGCTTATTTCTTTATTTTCTACCATTAGTTTGAGCCCTATTTCTTACCATATAATGTAGGAGTTGTGCTCTATGTGTTGGTATGAATATTTTATTGTTTAACCATTAGGATTTATAGACCTGTTTTTAGTTTGGATTTCGACCCCGCTACTTATATAGCAATATGGATCTTGTTTTACTCTTTCTGACTCATGGATTACGATTTATCTAGATTTGTGCGGTGCTGAGTTCGTTCGTAATTCTCAGCTTCTTCCATTATGACTTTCAAGGTTTTCACCAGCGCTAGTTAGGTACGGTCTACTTTCTTCAGACTGGGTATTTGTGTAGTATATGTATGGTAAGTGCCAGGTCGGGGTTGGTATTACTAGTTGGAGCCCTGTTATGGTTATTATTTCGGCCTATGACCTACTTAGTTGGCTTGTGGTTTAGTTGCTTATCTTGGGGCAATATTGCCCTACCTGCGTGTCCAGCGCTTACTCTGGAGCATAGTATGGTTAGGGGAGAAGTATAACCTTTGGTGTGTATTATTTGTGAACGCAGTCTGGTTGTAAGGGAATTACACTAGTGGCTAGAGCTTATTAGCTATCCTTTGGTTTAGGATGGTGAATTTAGAGCCAATCTAGCTAGGTTGATTATTTCGTGTTCTACCTGAGGTATTGCCTATGATTAGAATGTGTATGGTCACTTGGCCATAGACAGCCGGATACAGCTTCGCTGGATAGTTAACATTCCTGTGTGATGATATTGACCTTAGTCCGGTGCGAGCCTGAGAGTGAGTTGTAATAGACTGAGTTGTGATAGCTCCATGTTTTCCCTTGTACGGGTATGTAAGAGACTGGTTATGAGGGAATTACACTAGTAGTTAGAGCTTATTAGCTATCCCTTGGTTTAGGCTGGTGGCTTTAGATTCGATCTTGGTAGGCTGATTATTTCGTGTTCTACCTAAGGTGTTGCGTATGATTAGAACGTGTGCGGTCACTTGGCTATAGACAGACGGATACAACTTTGCTGGATTGTTAACATCCCTGTGTGATGATATTGACACTAGCTGGTGCGAGCCTGAGAGTGAGTTGTAGGAGACTGAGTTGTGATAGCTCCCTGTATAGGTATGTACTTAGCCCTTAACGGGCTCTCTCTAGATTGTTGTGGCATCTTTAGTGCGATTACTCGTGGCTTGGAATCATAGTTGGGCTAGGAGAGGATGTACCTTATGACTAGGGATTGACAACCATCCTATGGATTCCTGTTAGCATCTGTAGTCCAACTTAGCCTATAGATTAATTCTGTTATGCGAACAGGCATTAATACTTTAAAAGGTAACTTGATTTTGACAGAATAATAACCGAAAAAAGATCTCTATATATTTATATCTTCCTCAACTGCGTTCATGAGTAGTATGGAGCTATTTTATCACATAATTTGATCCTATTTTCTCACTATCTATCACGTCCGATTTCGCGAATCATGATGGCACCTACTATACCACCAATTGGAGAACCAAACCAGTAGTCCAAAGCGGAGGACTATTATATTGAATGCGGAAAGCACAAGTATAAGATAGCAGTATATAAGTAAATAAAACAGAAGTAATAGAATCAAAAATAAATTTCCAAAACCCGATATTAGTGTCACACGAACCACTAAGTACAGAGCACAAAATCAAATGTCTTAAATAACTGTATCTCCAAAAATACAGATCAAATAGAAATGCTAATTTCGAAGAGAAGAAGGTAAAGTCGGACGCCAAGCTCACCCCGAATCTCTAAAATAGAATGTAGTCTACAAAACAACAATTTGTAATCACGATCAGGCACCTGTACTCGGATCTGCACATGTGCAAATTTAGTATGAGTACAAGCTGTCAAATAACCCGTACTCGGTAGGCCTCGAGTGCCCACTAGGCATATAACAATAATAAAAGTAGTAAATAACAAAATACAATAAATATGGTTATAGAAATAAATAGTACAACAAGGGAAGCTAGCTACTCAAATAAGAATCAAGTACAAGTAGACATGTATCACTAGCTTATCACATAAAAGGATCTCAAGTAATGAAGGAAAATGTACTTGGAATCCATGCATCAGTAAATATGAATAACGATATAATAAACAAGAGTCAAAAAAAGACAAGAGGAGAACATGGATTGTATACCGGTAACCACAAGTATAATGGAAAACTGATAAAGGAGTACCACACACAATAACTCATATAAGCAACATGCTTCAGAAATACACTACCTTAACTATACAGTAAAGTAATAATATAATAAATAAGCTAAACATAGAAGTCACACTCACCGTAGGCCTTACATCTCAGACAGGGTACACTGAAGAAAGTAAGTGTGAAAAAGTAAATACAAACACATGAAGTAACCAGTCCTGTGTACGCTTCTCCTCCAGAACCCATAGGTCCAGCAAGCAGAACCCATGGAAGGCTACTCTAATTATTCCCGCTATATCTCCCCTTCCGCCATTTACCCCCCTCCCTCCCCTGTCATAAGGAACCCCGAAAGCAAGATCCATGGAGGTATGCTTACCACATATAATCAATAATGTCATCATGACCTCACATTCCAAGTCACAGAGCCTCAAGGGTATTATAGTCTGACATTTTGTGCCTACTATAAATAATCTCATCAAGCCGTACTCGGCAAGTCAGGGCGTACAATGCTTCAATATAATTGTATCACCAATATTCTCAATAGATCAGGTATCATCATTTATACATAACCAGTAATGTGATAAGTGTCAAAAGTTGTACTCACTTCCATACGACGACAGAATCAAGTGCCAACAGCTGTACTCACTACCGAAGAAAATCGGTCTTAAGTCCCAGTATTTATCAGTCAAATGTTATTTTCCAGTGACAGAGTGTAAAGCCTGGACTAAAATAAGTAAAAATAGTATTACCGGGTGATCGATGCAATGCCGAGTCTAAAATAGTTGGAAGGTCATTGACTTATATTATTATTAAGATATTATAATTTATTGGTTTATGTCATTATTCATCTTTATTGTTATAATCAGCCTCTAGCCATCATGGATCAATAATCCTGGTGATACTGACCCAGCCTCAATGCACTCTTATTGGAGCCACAGGACCAATCTCTCGTGTCATGAATGCACAACATATCAACAAGTATAGATAAACATGTGATCATATAATAACAATTTCCTATACCTTGCACAGGTATCTCTAGCCTTCTAAGTCACACGCATCATATAAATTTGGATGCCAAATATATATATATAGCAACACGGGACGGATGAAAGAACTGTACAGGATCACTATATCCACCTAGAACCCAACTCACAGATGTTATTTAGTACAATTATTAAAGCTATAAACCCAAAGATAGCCCCAAGGAGCCTACCTGTCATCCGACGACAAACTGCTGCAAATCCATGAATTGTACTTCGATTGACGTCAAACGGTCTCCAAATAATCTAAAACTTGTGTCAATAAATTCTATATATTAATACGAGTCTATCGATGTACTTTATGCTATGTTCTGGGGTGGACCCAAAATAGGGCCTAAAACGAACTTGCAGGGCTCGCTTGCCGACACCTCAAACAAACTTGACCATGGAGTACCCAAGATTGCCAGGAACCCATGCTCAAAATTTGAGCACAATGCGAACGTGGGAAAGGCTTCAAATTAGCCCAAACATATTTGACCAAAAAGAGGGTTAAAGGTTTAATCTTTATGAATTTTAACATTGGATTTATGATGAATTAATGGTCCTAGGAGCAATGTATATCCACTTGATGAAGAATTTTACAAAAATAATCGAGTTATGGGATGATTTTGTCAAAATCATATTTCAAGACATTAATGGGGGAAATTGAGAAAATAGGGAAAATCATATTTCAAGACATTAATGGGGGAAATTGAGAAAATAGGGAAGAAGAAGAGAAGGAAACTTACCCAAATTCGTGTAAAATTGATGAAGAATGTAGATAAGAACTTCCTTGCCCTTGGAATAGTGTTTGAGAAGGGTTTTTTATTTGGAGCGAACGAAAATCGTATTTTGTACTTGCCAAACAGGTAACCATCGTGATCACATAGATATGGGATGTGATCACGTAGAGTATTATTGGTGGTTTTCACGATCGCGTGAGATTGCCTGCGATTGCGTAGAGCAATTTCTTGCTTCATCATGATCGAGTGGATAAGTCCGCGATCATGTAGGATTACTTAAATTTGGCCATTGTGATTGCGTGGGAGTTCACAGTGATCGCGTAGTGATGCACGCCCTACACCAGTTGCAGGTCAATTTCTGCATTTTCAGAACTTTCGTTCGGGGGCTTGAGGATAATAAAAGTCCAATTTTGATAAACCGAACATGCGCACAGCATGGAAATGACATTCCGGACTCATTAATTGACGAAATTGAAATCCAAGGTCGTTTATGCAGAATGACCCCTTAAACCAATTGGAGGCAAAAGTGCATTTCTCCACCAACACCTCAAAAAATACAACAACAAGCCTAAAAATCATACCAATACCTCACCTAGCCTAAAATCATCATTTCAGAGCTACTAGAAGCATCGAAATTCTAATTCGACACTCCGAACATCGAATTTCCACTCAAGCTCCACTTTAGGCCATAAACTTAACTAAAATCCACAATTTCACATAACTTGCAAACGAAACCTCCAAA
>JBDJHY010026008.1:0-13994 GCA_039654485.1 Withania somnifera | reverse complement strand
TGTCCTTATTGGTTACTTGTTTGTTTTATGTTATGTGTGATTAGTGCCTTACACTCTTATTCAATTATTTATCCTTTCACCTGAGGTTACCGGTATACTGACCAAGTTTTATTCCTATCTTCTTTGTTTCCCATTTATTGTGTTATTATTCATATGTGTTGTTACAAAGATGTTTGGTACGTTCTCTTTTTATACCCTATATCCTGTTATATGATTAGCTAGCGATATCCATTTATTTGACACTTGATTTTTAATTGAGTTGCTAGTTCTCGTATTGTACTATTTGCTTTTGTCACCCTTTTTTTGTACTATGTCATTTACTACTTTTATTATTGTTATGTGCTCATTGGTCCCTTGAAGCCTACTGGGTATGGGGATCTTCAGCGACTTGTACTCATACTACACTTGCACATGTGCTAATCCGAGTACAGGTTCTCTTTCATGACATACATATAGTTGTTCGTTCGGATCTTATTCACATTAGAGATTCACGGTGAGCTTGGCATCTAGCTTGTTCTTGTTTCTCTTAAGACTTATGTTTTATTGATATCCATTACAATTCGGAGACATAGTTATACTACATTTACTTCAGTTTTATCATTTTTGTACTTAGTGGTTCATTTGACATTGATACCAGATTTTGGGTAGACTATGTTATTCTTAAAGAATTCGGCAAAGTATTATTTTTATCTTAACTTTTGATATACTTCCGCATTTAATGTAGTAATCCTCCACTTTGAGTTTGGACTACGAGGTTTAGTTCTCCTACTGGTTCTATAGTAGATTTCATCATGATCCGAGAAATCAAGTCGCAACATATAGCCCATCACGGATCCAATTTTCCTCAGCCTTTCAATTGGTCCCTAATAAGTCATAAGGCATTTCTAGGTATGAATTGACCCTTATTTCCTTCCATAAATTCAACCATGAATTAATTCCAGGATATCTAGCTATCATCATAATCATTTCGAGTTCTCCACCATAATTTTGCATCACCAGTGAAATACATTAAAGTGATGTTAGACTTTTCATTCTCAGAAATATGGGTAGTAGAGAAATACTGCTCTATGTCCCGTAGAAAATTCTTCAATTTTTGGAGGATTTTTCACCACCATGAGATTAGGCTTCGAATTTATTCTATGGAGAAATCTCTGTGGCCATTCTAAGAAGTAGCAACCATACGTCTTATTAAAACCATACACTTGTGAATATCCACAGACTCTCCTACCTGCAAATAAACTTGTCATGTCTAAAAAAATAAATCATATTGGCACCTATGGTCCCACCAATAGGCCAGCCCACCCCTCAGTGCAGTGCGACAAAGTTAGAATGAAATAAAATGACCAAACAAGTCATTAAAACATCCACCACTAAATAGGACTTTCATCTTTCAAATTCAATAAAGGAACAATGCCTAAAGACTCGAACTGGTTAGGGAGTATTGAGCTCGTATTCTCCATCCCAGACCACAGGAAACCTAGTAAAACAGATAATACATGACCATGAATCCTTAACCCTGGGACCTCTTTAACCCCAGCTAACTAGAACTTCCATAACAAGGCTACTTCTAACCTCCCAGGATAACCCACATAAAACTGAACCAAGTTGCTCGAAAGTACCTAAGAACTCTATTGTAACCAAAGATCTAGGAAAACCACACAAAAACCCCTCAGTCCAACAAACCCACGACACCTAGCAATCCAAGGAAGCACCTATAAGGACACCACACATAATTCATCACTAAATAGGGCACGACCACCGATCAGGAGCAGTTACAGTACCTCAAACTTGAGAACCCAACCTCGAAACAGTAAGAAATATAAGGAATAAAAAAGTAAGGAATCATAGATATAAGGTATAAGGAGTGCCTTGGAGGATTCCAACTTCAAGGCCCACTAGTCAAGAAAATCCCAAACTAGAGAGTGCCTAAAGGTCTCTCCATCCTAAAACTGAGGTACACCACGCATGTCAAAGGAAAAGGGCAAGGAGAAATAGTTAAGAACCGCTAAAAGAAAGGTAACTAGCCTCTACCTAGAAAAATCACATCAAGGCCAAGAACCCATATAACTCTATGAGTCAGCTCGCATATGTCGTGACCCTGCATAGACAATATACATAACCCAAACACTGCATCCACCACTAGGGCCTCAGCCACAGTCACAATAACACTAAAAGATAAGTATCCGCTATGCAGGCCTCGCCTGCTAAAAGGGTAGAAAAGATAACACGATGGAAATGCAGAACTACAAATAAAAATAAAGATAAGGAAAAAAGAATAAAGCTAAGATAACATACAAGTCACATCATCATTTGAGGATTCCTCCTTAGATCGCACACAACTGCTAAGGAGGCCCTCCCTGGCGATTCCAAACTCTCCCCCCCTAAAATTTCCTTTAGCTCCCCAAGCCACAACCTATCCACCTCTAGAAAGTGGTGCTTCTTAAAGTGATTGTGTTGGTAATTGTGCTTGGGCAGTCCCATGCTGAGGAAAATCCAACAGCTAGTGACCTGACTCCTACACTAGCAACAAGCTCTAAGAACACCATATCTAACACCCCTGGTGCACTATATGGAAAAATGCCTATGGTACTCACACTAAAAACACCCCATTCTATCCCTCACAAGGCCTACTTGGACCTCAAATTTGATACCACAGCCCTATAAAACTGACCTTGAGCCATTGGCGTATGCACTACACTGACCGTCTTTTGAAATCAACATGGAAGCCTGATACCTCTTGTTAGTCTAACAACTATTGTAATCCCTTCCCTCTTATCGACCCTCATGATGCTTCCTCTTTTTTCTATCCCATGGGATTGGCAAGACAACTCAGCCATGCTTTTTGAGCGATCGACAATATATGTAAATGATTTACATAACACTAACGTCTGCTTTATTTCTCAACACAAATAAGGCTTCAATCCATAAGCGAAGAGGTGGATACTTTCCCCCTCAGCTGGAAACAAATCCCCCGCATGCCTTGGTAACTCTATAAACATATCCTCATAGTTAACTGATAAGGATCCCTGTTGCAAGGAACCAAACTCCAAGATGACCCTCTCCAAAGTACTACACTGCATATACACAGGAAAGAAGGCATCTATAAAATGACCCCAGGTCATCGTTTGAGGCATACATTTCCTCCTATCTCTACGCACTCTCTAAAAATGGTTCGCAACTTCCTCAACTAGATAAGTAACAAAATGAACCCCATGCCCATCTGAAAACTCCAACGTCCTCGACCTCTCTTTACAGACAGTGATAAACTTTGTGGGGTCCTTTCTTGATCCCCTTGAATATTTATATTATATTATACAAATAAATTTATCAATTGCCTCATGTGACGAAAGGGCTCTAGCATTGGCCTGTTACGAAAGTACTAGTGTCAGAATATGTTTTAGTGAAACCAACTAAATTAGTGAAAAAACTATAGCTGGAGGAACCTGGGGACGATGAGAACCCTTTTCTGACCCTTGAGTTGCACTCTAAGTGATCTCTTGTTATGCACCTTTGAACATCATAAGAATTTGCCACAAAAATTGTCTAATTGCAATCAACTGTGGCTTTGTATACTACTACTACGGCACTAAAGTAGCCTATTTAACTGACAGTGCATTCGTAGAAACTTTACTCAAGGAAAAATATTCTGAAGTAGTACCAACTAATAGAGTACCTATTTTTACCCCCTCTCTTCCCCTGGGTGGGACCTCATGTGCATCAGAAAGAGGATCTCTATCAGCCGACGAACCGTGAGTACGCACCATTTGTGAAAAGAGCAAAGTCGAATAGGCACTTCCAAAAAATGATATAGGTACTATGTAGATGGAGAGCAAAGAGAACAATTCGTTCTTAGTACACCTTGTAGACTCCTAAAGGCATGTTATGTATGTCTCCTCACTAATCCATAAGACTCTGTCAATGCTTCATACATTGTCATAGAAATTAGGGAAACCTATGATCTAAAATCACTGTATCTGATAAAAAAATTCAAATTCTGATGGAGCCTACAGTTCAACTAGTAGGCCAGCTAACCCCCACGATGAAGCGTCAAGCAATGGGATGATAAAGCAAACAAATAATGAATAATGAAGAACAAACAATATGAAGAGATATACAAGGACAAACTTGCATAAAACACCTACAAGAACCTGGTGACTATTACAAAATGGAGTGAACTACATCAGAGTAACCAAAAGATAATATGTGTAACTGCTCTAATAGGAGGTAAACATAAAATAGGTCTTCCTTGAATATGATAGGGTAGAATAAAGTTTCCCAAAAGTGGGGAGCTTGATCTCTGAAATAAACCAGCACCTCTACTCATCATGAGCTAGTCTCCTTCGATGACTTACACTAGCAACTGCACATGAAAATAGTACACATATGTAGCATAAGTACCAACATCACAGGGTACCCAGTCAGCAACATCGTCCGACCTGGCTCAATCAAATACAAGTAAGGAACAGTGAGTAAGTAAAACACATAAGAAAAAAAAATAAGTAAAACAGTATATGAAGATAAGGCATATCAATAAGATAATCAACTTGAAGTAACTAACAAATGTGTAAAATGCCCGGCCTCTCCAAGGCACAGCTAGTACCCCTAGCATAAGTCGCAAGCCCATAAAAATATACCTGATATCCAACTCAACTCAACTAACAATAAAAATAAATAAGGCAATACAAGGATAAAAGCCAAAATAAAGAGCAAATGACAAATAAAATCCTAGTTCCCCATCCCACCACTAGATACATATAGAAAAGAAAACATGTAAAACCTACCTATAGCCCTATCCTATCAATATGCACAAAAAGTGATAAAAATCCAAGTGTGACCTCCAACTTCAGCCCCTAGGGCACAAACAAGTAGTATAATAAGATGCAAAGGGATATAGTTGTACTAATACACTAAGACGAGAAACCCTTGGATCGCACCCCTGCTGCTACACCAGGCACTACCTATAGGGAGCCCCATGTAATGATCCTTTTGGAAATTTACTTGCTTTTGACCCTCTTCTGTATTTAGAGAAGTCTAGTAGTTTTGCCGATTCATTTATGACTTTTTAGGACTAGTAGTTGTGTGCCCCTAGCAGCTCATTTGCTAGATCAGTTTCTATGTTTTGAAGTTTCAATTTTTAAACACTGGAACTTGAAAGTGAAATCCTTATAAGTGCACTAAAAATTGAATTCTAAAAGTTTCATCAGCTTCAGAATCTCAAATTTGATCCAACTTGACCATGAGTTTGTATCTCAGGCATCTTTTTGAGTTTGATCTAATTTGTGGAAATTGGTCAATCAAAACTTGGTTTGAAGCCTAGGTGGTTTTTCAATGATCAGAGCATCAGATTACAATTATGATGATTCTATCAGATCTATGATGGTGTTTTTTGTCTAGTTTAGTCATTAGTTATCTTCCCAAGGAGTCTAGGCTCTTTTGGGATCACTTGTAGAAAGTTGGAAAATTGAGATTTTTGATTTTATTTTATTTGGTGGTCATTGTCATTTAAACAAACACTGGTGGTCATTTATTTGACTCATTTGAATATGGAATGTGTTTTCCACTAAAAATTCACTATTGGTCATCAAGATTGGACCCATTTCATTTCTGAGCCCTTATTAGGTTATTTGAAAATTATTGTTTTGCTGGTGCACTATAGACCGGTTTATCGGTCATTTGTGATGATAAATTGGTACCTTCCATATGGCGAAATTCCAAGGAATGCCTATTTATCATAATTTTGACCAATGAATCGGTACTCTTTAAGGTTTCCAGTGTTCAGGGAACGCCGATAAATCGGTATTCCCAGTCTTACGAGTGTTGCCAGGTTCCCAAGTAATGCCGGTTTATTGGCACTATTGGCTAATAAATCATCACTTGAGTTTATTTTTAAGTCCCTTCAAGTCATCATTACCTCACATAGTTATTTCCGCACATCATCGCAGTTTCATCCCCTTCCCAAGTCCAATCCAATGCCCTTTTTAATTATTGCTGACAAATGGCTTTTCTAACCATGCTTCAGTAATTTTCTCATCTTTGTGGTAAGTTTTCTCCCACATTTTCCATTATTTAGACTCCCATGATAGGTTTTCCATTTTGGCTAATTTTTTGTTCTTAATTATGATTCGATCTGTGTATGTTTTGTTTTGAGCTTTATGAGCCATTTTAGAGCATCATTACTCACTCTTCGGGTATGAATTTTCTCTTTTCTGGCTTTCATCACCTTGTGCATGTTTTCCACAAAAGTAACAACATTTTTTGACAAATTGAGGACATTTTGTAGTCCAATTGAGCTATAGATTGAACCAAAAGTTCCTTGACCTGAAATCGTTGTGCCAGTAGTTTTGATTTAATTTTTCGGGCTACGAGGCCCACGGGCCTGTATTGGGGGCCATTTTCCAACATGATTTGTGAATTGCAATTTCATATTACCAGACACTTTTTATGTGTTCAGAGCTTCAGGCGTACATTGCGTGCACTTTGAGCATTTCGCATCGACCCCCAAGTTGTCTAGGTTTATTTGATTTGATTATAGAATAGGATATTATTTTGTGCTTGTTGATGTGGGCAGTAGTGTGAGTTGGGTTTTAGAATGATTGCTTCATTCTAGTTAGCTTATGGTTATTTTTATCAGATTTTGAGGGGCCATAAACGAGCATAGAGAGTGAGGGATCTTATATCCTCAAACTTGCCCCATAGCATGGGTCCACATACCTTAGGGACTATTTGAGTTATAGTGTGTCGAGTGCTAGGAGTTGAACTCTTAGGTTGTAGCCTACGACCTATCTTATACTCTAATTTTTTTCGTTTCCATTATTAATAAATACTATTGTTGCTTCACGGTGATCAACCATTGTTATATTGTTTTATTCTGAGTGTGCAACTGGTGATGGTATGGATTATATCGTGTATTCTAGTTTGAGGCATGATCCTTTAGGGTATATACCTTTAGTATGGAAAAAAAGAGGCATAGACCTCCGTGACAAGTACTAGTGGGGTACTTACCATGTACTTGAGTTTGAGGTGTGTTCCGATGGGGCACATAAGCTGAGTATTGCATATTCATGGTTGATGACTCCCTAGCACACGTAAGTGTACGCAGTCATACAAGTAATACAGTAGATCTTTCAAGCCAGATGTCAAACTCACAAGGACTTGGAATTATGAATTGGAACTCCCAAATGATTCTATGTAGGATCTTAATCTATAATGCAACATTAAAGAAAAGGATAGGAGTGTGTTACTTTTTTAGTTCTAATGTAACTATGAACACGTAAAATAAATATGTAGTGAAACACATATAGATATAAAGAAACATTCCGGGGTTATGGCAATTTCCCACACCAAAGTATAGTCTTAATCTTCACAAGGTTACTTATACTTTGATTATTGATTTAGGGGTTGAGATTACGACTAGGTATTTATAGCCCTCTAGTCCCTATTTATGCAAGCACACAAATACTCCAATAGACATGTGTTGTATGCCTTTCATAAATGCATTATACATTCTTCCCTATTAAACCAAGTGAAGCACTAAATACACTATCATGACTTAGTTACTCATAAGGTTGTTAATCTCTAATTAATTCCATCAACCCAAAGACGCTCGTCATGCACCTATTTCACACACAAGAATATTGAATTCAATAAATCTTACAAAATAAGAGTTGCCTCTAATAGTGGCAAACAATTAGAAACACATTAGTTATAGTGTGTAAGAAAAATAAATGTCAGAACAAGTAATACTTTATATCAAATTAAAACCATAGAAGCTGTGTTAACCATAACCCTAGAATAAGGGAATTTAGCTGTTATAGCTCATATTCAATTCGGGATATATATTGAAGAACATTACAATCCAAGAATTGAAATAAAGAGATAACCCTAGGTTGTCTTCTATCTTCTTGCTTCTGTCTTCAATTCTCAAAGTGTTGCCTCTCTTTTACAAAGACAAAAAATCAGAACTCCCCTTAGAAAAATGTTTCTCAATGCTTATATAGATGCTTGAGTGAAAAGACCAAACTGCCCTTAATTAATTCTTCCTTGAACATGATATCTTTTAGTAGAACAAAGGGGATCACGACATGATCCTTATCGTGATTGAGCTTCCATCACATCGTGATCCCTATCGTGATAGGGGTCACTTTGCTGCATTTTTTCCTGCTCAGTCCGACTTGCTTCTGAGTTTATTCTATCAGCCTCAAACTGCCCATTAACTCTAAAAATGCTAATCACATAGGTTAGCAACACTTTACACGTATTTAACCAAAATACACTCACAAATCATTTATATATTCTCAAAACCAAGAAAAAACACATGACTTAGGTGGATCTACGACATGGAAAATAGCCTAAGATCACCCCCCCAAACTTAAGCCTTTGTTCGTCCTCTAACACTCTAATAAAAAATCAGTTGTCAACCTAAATGACAATGATCATAACCCCATACTACAACAACTAAGCCCTTATGCCAGCAAGCAAAAACTATATCTATTAAACCACCACCTAAACCTAACACAATAAGTTATTAAGTCAAAAGCATATACCAGTATTCCACTCAACACACATTCATTTTGCAAGACAACTTGCCACCCAAATTAAACACAACCGACATGCATATTAGATTCCCCAAATGTGCCCTTACAAAAGGAATAGTCCACACTCTTATCAATTTGTTGAATTGATTATCATGATTCAGAATTTTATAGCTCTTAGGCTTAACTGTCACACACAAATAGTCACATCCATGCAACCTAGAACTAGATGCTTTCCCATAATGACCACCTCCACTAATTAAGCATGATTGAAAATAGTTAAATAGGACCTTGACGGGTTGTAATGTTGGCCAAGGGACATGTAGGACAACTATGTAATAGTGACTTACACTTCCCTAAGCACTTTTCACTTTTCAAACTTTATCACACACATTTGTTCACTTAATTTTCTTATCCCTCTTTTCAAGTATATTCACTAGCTATCTCATCACATCAATAATTCTTTGATTAATTTTCTTTCTTTTCTTTTTCTTTTCCAAGAATTCTGTTCACATCACATTCTCTCAAAGAGGGCCTTTCCACCACAAAAACTTCCATTGGTCACCTTTTACTCTTGACCATTCCTTTTTTTTAGATTCAATTATTAAAACTTAGTCTATGCTACGGTGCTCAAGGAAGTAGGGTACAAAAACTAGCAATTCGACCGAAGGATCAAGGAAAAAATACTGCTACCAAAGAACAGGCTACAGGCTCAAAGAGGTTACTAGTGATATAATATATGAATAGGCTAACATTTACAGACATACCAAAGAAGGCCTATATCATTTTCCTTTTAATACAATGCTTCTATTTTGCTTTGATAACATACAGAGAAAGTTCTAGACTAAGATGCAACACATGGATTATGCAAGACTCCTTACCTCCCTTGGAACATTGGCTTGTTTTTGTATCACACATAAGTTATGCCTCACTAAGCACTAAATTAGTCCATGTCATTAAGCGTTCCAAACTTTATACCATGCCTATGTCCAAACCCAAAATCTGTGTGTTCTACAAAACTGTGGTTCAACATTATTTATTGTTTTGCCAGCCGTTAGGACTTTAGTTCTGCACTACGTATTTACAACCATTATGGGTTTTCCTTACACTACTCCCAGCTAAGACAATCATCCTCCATCTATCCCTAGGAATATTAATTTATTCTATGACAAAAAAGTTAAAAAAAATCATTAACGACACTACCTGCCAACTACCTATCTACTTCTGCTCAAGAGGACTATCCTTAGAAAAAAATTGGTGAGAAAAACTAAGGAACCCCAAAAAAATATAAATTAGCTACATCCATAACTAAAAAATAATAAATACAAATTACATAGCAAACATAAGTAATAAATAAAAAGAAATGGTCTAAATACTACCAATTAACGGTACAATATATAAAGGATGCTTCACCCCTCCTCCCCACACTTAAAATAAGCATTGTCCCTAGTGTACCAAGTAAACAGTAAATAGAAGGGAAAGCACTCCTTGATCAACTATCCATGTCCTCAGGGTCTCCTTGGCCTGCTAGCGTAGCTCCAGTGGCACCCTCGGCCTCCTCCTTATCATTCGAGTCAACTGAGTCCCTGGAATTAACCTTATATTCTGTACGGACATCATCCTCATTTGGCTCAATATAAGGAGGCTCGCACATGACGTGTGCATGATCATTTAGTAAATACTTAGTGTGGAGAGTGTTTATTTCATCCTCTGTTATAGGCCAACCTCCGATTCAAAGCTTCAATATGTCGGATCCATACATAAATCCAAAATAACTCTCGGACATGGCATTACGCTTCTATAGAGTGATTATTTATCCTTCACCTATATCTCCGACACCCTTACTAGAGGTCACATCTACTACCTTGGCTGCCAGCGGATGAATCACATTAGCAGGGTCCTTCTCGATGTCCATCTCTCTCAAAAATCTCTTTGCCAATCCTCCGACTCTATAGCATCATCTACGGCTACGTCAGGCCTTGTGCATTCTAGACTGTATAATACCCCCAACATTTAGCTCTATGCCAGTTATTAAAGCATAAGCCACACAAATCTGCATACGGAGGACTGTGGTATAGTAGTTGAGGGGCAACAAGCAGTGGTTGAAAATCTTTATCATATATTGTGCCTCCTTGTTGAGGTGAGAGAAAGGGAGAGCTGTATGGCAGCCCCTGGCATCCCAAATCCACCGAGATTGAGAAGTGTGCTCACATAAGGTTTGTCAAAAGTGTTTGTAGGGAGGGTGATGCCACAAGTGGTGCAGCAGCATCATATCAACTTCATCATTAGTACCTAAAAGCTTATTAACTTCTGCAGAAGTCCATCACACAGTGTGCTCCCACACTGCTATCTTACATGTCTCGCAAGAGTTTCAGTTGACATAAAACTCCCAAACCAAGTCCACATTACATTCACCTGGATTCTCAAATATAAACTCCATCCCTAACTGCCGAATCTGGGCTAGAATGTGTGGGAACACCACTGCCAAGCTATTTCTATCAATTCACTTTACCGTCAAATACTTGGCCACAATATTTTTCTTTAATCACTTATGACCCATCTCCTTAATAGCTGCAATCCCAAAACAACGTCTTCAAATCCTTGGCGTAGTCCCGCATGGTGGTTGCGCCTATTGAGATGCCCGAGCTCTTTTTGGCGGCTGTGAAAGATTTAGGCGGCATGGTCCTGCAAAATAGCCAATGTGAGCAAACCCAAACAGTTGATACACCCACCCACTTCACGATACCAACAAACAATACAAAATAAAGCAAAATGAGTGCCCCATGGGTACACCAGTTCCCCAGTAATGCCACAACCCGAACAACTTAAAGATACAAATTGAGCATAGTATTGACACCCTACTTACAAGACACAACAAAATAGGAATTTACGAAGATGCAATGACATCACGCAATGACAATAAGGCATCAAAGTAACCAACACACCATACCAAGTACTAGTATGACCACACATTTTCCAATAAAACGTCATGTCAAGAAAACCAAAGTAATCCAACCTGTGCAACTTGCGACGCTCAACCCTATCAACTACAAAATGTACACCTCTCCCCAATTCCGTAGCTAACAAGTTAACAATGCAAACACAACACATCAGTGTATACAACACTATCTAAGTAATGGCATCCTAACATGGGCCACTCAACAATTTTCTTAAATCATGGTCCTTCAAAGCAGCCAAGATGAACTTCAATGTAGCCATGTGAAGGGAACACCATTACTTCAATAATGTCACCACATCAAGGCTACTCTTGTTCCCCAACTTGTCAACTTCAACACATACCCCCACATCAACCACCTACATGCTACATTTCCTTCCCCAAACACACATGCACATTCCTGTCATTAACTAACAAGAAACACCATACAAATCACACATGGAAGCATGTAACACATAATACGGAGGAAAAACATATAAAGAGAGAAAAAATACCTTGATGTAGGAGAAGAAGAAGAAAACTTGTTGAACCTTGAAGAAGTTATCCCAAAGCAAGGAACTAATGGGAGAATTTGGGAGTTGTTTTGAAAAAGGGCTGAAATAGAGGAATAAGGAAGAAAATTTGGTGAAGGGTTTATATAGGAAGGGGGTGGGTCAGGGTCATTGAGATTTTAAATGAAAATCCCGACCCATGAAAATCCATCACGACGTGATCATTACCGTGATGGAATGTCTAGTAAATAGATTCTCATCATGATAAGCATCACGTCGTGATGCTTATTGTAATGAGAAAAATTCTAATCAATTTTTAATTACGATAAGAATCACAACGTGATGCTTATTGTGATGGAAACCTAGCTTATCAAGAATTGCATCACGATAAGCATCATAACGTGATTCTTATTATGATGGAATTCCATCTTCTAGTGATTGATCACGATAAGCATCACATCGTGATGCTAATAGTGATCAATCAACCAGTAGCAGTTTTTACTTAACATCATTTCCCCCTAACATACCTTTTCCA
This sequence comes from Withania somnifera, assembly GCA_039654485.1. Taxonomy (NCBI): domain Eukaryota; kingdom Viridiplantae; phylum Streptophyta; class Magnoliopsida; order Solanales; family Solanaceae; genus Withania; species Withania somnifera. Next base: position 1,481 of record JBDJHY010026008.1, on the reverse strand, counting down.
TGCCACGATGTGTAGCCAATTATGCCTTAAAAGTTTCCTAAAAACAAAAAAGCAAAACACCTACAATATGAACAACTTACAATACATGGGTTGCCTCCCGTGAAGCACCTTATTTAATGTCGTGGCATGACCTATTTCAAATCATGTATTCCCCATGTTGATCAAGGTCAAAAATGATATATGTTAGGCTAATAATGCTTGACCCGCTGCCCGTTGACCAAAAAGTTTGGTCACACTTATAGTCCTACAGTTCTATAGCCCCATTACTGGTGACTCACACAACCTTGAATGGCCCCTTCCACTTGGAGTGCAATTTACCAGGAAATATTCTCAACCTTGAGTTAAACAACAACACCTCTTGCCCTGGATCGAATGAATGTTCCACTAACTACTTGTCATGCCATTTCTTTATTTTTTTTAGAATAAATCCTGGCATTCTCATAAATGTCCAGTCCTCAATCTTGAGAAGTTGTGACTTCCCCTTGTCATCTATTGCCTTGAAATCAAAATTCAGTCGTTTGATAACCCAACAAGCTCTATGCTCCAGTTCCACCATTAAATAGCATGCTTTACAAAAGATCAACCGATCTGGGTGAGGTACCAAGAGGCATTTTGTATGTCGTTTGATACGCCCATAATACATCATCAAGCTTTTTAGCCTAGTCCTTTCGCTGCACATTTACCCTTTTTTGGAGTATTTGTTTTAGTTCTATAATTTACACCTCCACTTGGCCGCTTGTCTATGGGTGTTAAGTTGTAGCTACTTTATGAGGTACCCCATACTTACTTAGCAGGGCCTTGAACCATGAATTTTTGAAATACGACCCTTTATCTCTATAAATTATCCTTGGATTTTCGAATTTAGAGAAAATTTATTTCTTCACAAATCTCAGCACCACTCTTGCATTATTTGTAGGTAGGGAAGCTGCCTCTACCCGTTTAGACACATAATCCAATAAGAATGTATGGATTCCCTTGAGATGGAGGAAAAGGACCCATGAATCAATCCCCCAATTATCAAATATTTCCACTTTAAAGACGTTGTTCAATGACATCTCATGCTGCTTGGAAATAGACCCCATCCTCTAGCATTCATCATATTGCTTGACAAACTCAATTGCATCCTTGAACAAAGAAGTCCAAAAAAACCCTAATGTAATACCTTGTGGGCAATGCACTCACCACCATAATGTCCCCCGTAAAGCGAAGCATGACATTTAGCATGAATTTCGTGCATTTTGCACTCAGGAACACATTGATAGATAAGTTGATCTGGACCTTTTTTATAAATAAAGGGCTCGTCCCAATAGTAAAACTTACAATCATGCTTCAAACCCTTCTTCTACTGGCTCGTGGCATCTGGCGAATAGACTCCACTTACTAACACATTCACTATGTCAGCATACCAAGGCATACTGGATCGAAAAGATCATCAGGTGTTCATCCGTAATCTCTTCCTGAATATGCCCTTGCTCCTTTAT
>JBDJHY010025791.1:0-13995 GCA_039654485.1 Withania somnifera | reverse complement strand
TCTAAGTATCAAATCGACCAAATTGATCGAAAATTTAAAATTTTTATATCTTAGTAGTCAAATGTAAATGGTTTACACATGTGTATAGTATTAATTATATATATATATATATATATATATATATGTGTGTGTGTGTGTGTGTGTGTGTGTGTGTGTATAATTATGTGTATATTATATTATTAATTATAAGTTTTCACTAAAATAACATAAATTTTTAAGATAAAAAGTGTGCTTAATTAATAAAATTAAGTACTTTAAAAGATATATAAGAAAATTATATAATAACCAGTAAATTCAATTGGGGTGAAAGAAAGAACAAATTTCAATTTCTTGATTCCCAGGTAGAGAGAGGAAATTATGGTGAACAATTGGCTTTAAATTTTTATACTATTCATAATTGTTAGATAGTCCTAATGGACTAAGAATTGAATCTAGTGAAAATATGAATTGATAAATTTCTAAATGCTTATAAATTAAAATCACTCAAAAATTATAAGTTAGCCATCTCCAACTTATGACTTTTCATAAATCAACCAAGTACCTTTAGCTAAAAATTATAATATTATAAATAGTAATTGGTATTTGGTTAAGTTATCAATAATGCCTATTTTCTAATTTATGGATTAATATATTATGGATCATCATTTCTATTTGGATATATTTTTAAGTACACTAAAACAAATTAAAATTAAAATCATTTCAATCACATATACAAAACGAAATAAGGAAAAAATAGAAAAATAATATAATGATCCTTCAAGTCATTTTTTTTACTTTTATATATTTTTACCGTTTTGCACTTTTCATAGTTGCTTTTTGCTAAATTAAGTTTTGATTCTATGTTTGGTTTGGGTACAGAATAAGTTTTGAGTAAGGTTTTGAAAAATTTGAGATTCAAAGTTTTAAAGTGTGAAATATGAAACTTTAGGGTCATTTGGAGTTTGGGATCTTGAAATGAAAATTTGTTAATTCCGTCAGCTTTAAAATATCGATTTTGATTTAGAAGCACCTTCATATTTGATTTTAGCCCATCCATGGTGACTTTGAGTGATTAGACAGGATAAAAATTAAGTTTTAAAAAAAAAAAATTTTCATCGACGTTCGAACTTAAAATGGTCGGATTAGAAATCTGATGATTCCGTTTAATAGAGAGGTCTTTCATATTTTTTTGAGAATCCCGAAGGCGTTTTGGTAATTAATGCAAAGATTCATTAATTTTAATCTTTCCAAGACGTATTGCTGGTTGCTGAATTTTCTTTATTTTTCATTATGTTAGCTAATACCAGGTCATGCCCTCTAAATTCTGTGGCTCAGTATTTCTTAGAAACAGAAAGTTTCGACAACAATTTCATTTTTCAACTGTGAAAAAATCAAGAATCCCAAGGCCTAATTTCTCAACAACTCAATATACAGTTGCAGTTACATTAAATACCAAAAATGTAGGATTTGGGAAGAAAGGAGTCGTTTGTATGAGTTCCATAGTTCATTAAATCTTCAAAAATCAAAGAAGACCCATTTACAGAAAGTGTCACTAGCTGCATAATGATCTGTTTCTACCACTAGTACCCTACACCTAAAAACCCTTCAGTGAATTTATACTCGCCATTGTGCTTGAGCTGACCCCAAAAAAAAAAATTTCTTCAGTCATTATACAATCACTTTTGATTCTGTACAACTGCAAAAAGGTTGTGTCTTCAGCTCTATCTTTGTTGACTTATTTTTTTTGTATATAGATTTTGTAAAGGAAACCCCATCTTTTGCTCATCATCAGTTCAAAGAAATTCCTATAAGAAAATGCATAACCTGTAGGTATTAAAATGACTGTATTTAGTAGATAATCATATAAAGATGAAATTTTAGAATTATGGGTGTCAAGGAAAAGAAAATTTCAGGGAATTGTTGGGTGATAATGACCTCATGTGCACTTTGTGACAATTCATTTTTTTTTGACATATAGTTTTGTTGTTTTGTGAGCATGTAACAGTTCGTGTGGAGTTGCAATGTGTTGTCTCTCTTTTTACATTGTGGTTTAAACTTGATGGTTGCTCTCAATACGACGTCCTTTGTACAGGTGAATGTCTATTGATAACATGAAACTCAATTTTTAGTTGTCATCATTAAAAACTTCTAGAATTTTTAAAGTGGGGTTTAATACTTAAGCTTAAAATTGGATTTTAATCTTTTTGGCCTACGAAATGGATTAAATTTTCAATGAAATTTGATAACTAAATTTTCCAAGTGATAGATAATGAATTGTTGTAATAAAATTTCCAATTCAATCTTGTGGGCTCAGGGTAAATTTTTGAATAAAACTTCGAATAATGAATTTTGGGTATTGATAATTTTAATTTGTTGTATACTTTGTGTTTTGAATATATTGTGTACGTTCGGTAGCATTTAAAAAATGAAGGGTGACCGAGTGACTTTATTTTTCAATTTTAAGGCAAGTTAACGTTTTATGATTTTTTCTATAGAGTATTGATGTTAATTTTTGATTAGTTAATTGTAATGGGAAGAAATGAGGACATTGGGGTAGTCATTTGAATGTGAGATAATAAGGTTTAAAGGTTTAATTTGGATACTATTATCAAACATGTGGGGTTAAAATGAGGATCTTGTGATGATGTGATTTCGTGAACTTTGTTGAATTCTATACTTGAACTTGATAATTGAAATATTTGATTGACTTTCATGAGTGAGTTAAATTCTTTGTGGTAGTACTTGAACTTATATATGCTCTTGATTGATGATAGTTCCTATTTAATTAGAATACCTTAACATGGTTTGAGTCATAATTTGATTTTCATATACTTGATGCTCTAAGATGATTTTATTGTATTGGGTTTGATTGTACAAACATTGCCCGTAATAATTTGATAAAGGCTTCTAAAACCTGTAATGTGATGACACTTAGAGGTTAAAATTATATTAATGAATTGTTGAGTCATACACTTGATTTGGATTGCAAGTTGTCTTGAATTGACTAACAAAATTAGAAATAATATCATGGCGAAAAAGTTGGGGCCTAATTATATACTTATTGTTGAACCAGCCCTTGATGAATTATTGAGATCATGATAATCAAAGAAATATTGTAATGCCCGAAGAGGCTAATTTGATATAGAAAAGAGACACTTGATAGAGATTGCCTAAGATAGACTGATATAGTTGTACTTGAGAAGAAACAACCACCTCGTATGAATTCTTTTGAGAAATTAATTGTTCTTAAATGACTTGATCATATTGATATTATTATTATGGTAACATGCTCACAACTTGGTTATTACCTTATTGATTGGACCATTCAGATATTGGAGTTGTGGTAACTTGTTTACAACTATATGATTCTGGAGCGGGTACCTCGTCGGTACAAGTGCACGGCTTAGCTAGCCTCCATGGGTCCTAAACTGTGACGTGTATATATCTACCAACAGATGTGTACTAAGGACGTATATGACGTAGCTAATCCCCATCGGTCCTGATCTGTGACGTGTATATATATGCCAGTGGGAGTGTACATATGATAGACATGCATTGGGCCACTTACATACTTGCATTCATTTGATTTGTGGGATCAGTTATCTATCCATATCGACCGATAACTTGAGATTATATGATTACTTGAAGTTTCTTGACGTTCGGTGATAAACTTGAGATTATCTGATTACTTGAGATTACTTGGCATTCGGTGATAATTCAAGATTAACTTGTTTCTAGAAAAAATCTTAGATTGTTGGGAGTACTTTTTATCCTGATTTGAGACTCATACTTGTAATTGTAGAAACATTGTGAATTAGATACTTGTCGAGTATTTCTTGTATATTTATATTTGTATTTGTTGTTTGGGCTGTTGTATATAAATTGTTTGCAAGTTATAGTATCGGAGGTTTGGTTGGTGTTAGGGGTTCCACTTCCATTTTATAGTTAGATCAGCCGAGGATACTGTTGAGTAGTGTTGTTTTGTACTCACTCCTTATTTTTTTTTCATTCTTGTGCAGGGTCAAGGCTCAAAACTTCGTGCTCATTTTCTTGGCAACAATCCCAGGGCAGTCTTAGAGTATTTAGAGGTAGCTGATTATTTCATCCTCAGTTACTAAAGAGCTCTTTATTTTCTTTAGTTTTATGATGTCTTTACTTACTAAAGACTGTATTAAGACTATTTATTATTGTATTAACTCCAATAGTGACTTGTATACAGTGATAACTTGTTTTTGGGTATTTTAATTGAGACTTCCGATTATAAATTCATTATTTTTACTTACTTCCGCATTTAGCATTGATTTATCGTTAGTTTGGCTGACCTATTAAGGTAGAAAGATAGGTGCCATCATGATCATATTTCGGGTCGTGACAAATAAACACAATTGTTTGTTGCCTTCTTTCAAAAGCACCACATAAACTAAGAATTTGATACGTGCTACAACGATTTGTGTTAAATCGTTCATCATTTAAAGGTGAATAATATTTTTCTCACTTTTATTTTTATGTTATGCTCTTATTTGAACTCCTATTCAAATGAAAGTAAACGATTTATTTAAGCAAAACAATGTGATAGCAAAACTAAAACATCAACAAATATATAGGAAGTTTTTTTTTTGGAATATTTTATTTTTTAAGAAATATATATATTTTTTAGTTTACTAAAAATTCATGAAAGGCCTAAATTTTATGATAATAATTAATACTATTAGAGGAACATAGTTAAACACCGATTGTTTTGATTAATTTTGCTCCTAATATTAAGTCAAAATCATATATTTAACACAATTACTTATAAAAAAATAACGATAAAATAAAGAATTATGATAAAATAAAAGATGACGATATAGAAGTTAGTAATTAAAACAAATTAAGTCATATATCAAGAGATTAATAACACAATAAAATAAGGGCATTATTGGCCTAACAAAATAAGATAAAAGCATGATTAGACCAAAGTTACCAAACTGCCACCAATACAATAACGGACGTGATACTCAAAACAATTAATGAAACATATGAATAATGTAACAGTAAGTGGTACCGGAAGTCAATAGAATGAAGAAGCATTGAAAAAAAAAAAACAGAAAAGGGAATTAACATTACCCGGGTGTTTTATTTCTTAAGATTGGGTGAAACATCTACTGAATGATTGGAAGTTGTTTTAAAGCTTTCTTAAGGATAACATTGACTTGTGCTATAAGTGTGGGTGTCCTTGGTCTTGGAGTTGGCACTGCTTCTGGTTATATCTCTTCATGGACTGGTAGATTTTACTCACTTCTTGATCCAACTTACGCGAAAGACCACAATCCCATTATTGCTTCTGTTTCTGGGCATCAGCCAACCGCATGGTCATCTTTCATGTTTGATTTTATATTCGGCTTTTCCTTTTTCCGGCGGGTTTGTATTTCTGCTTTAAAACACTGTTAGATGCTACTATATTTATTGTGATGTACAGTCTCGGTTATGCTCCGAAATTGGGGGGATGAAAGCTATCTTTTCAAACCCTGATAGGTCAGTCAAAATAAACAAAACAAGATAAAAGCAAAAGTAAATTACCATAACACTAAGGATCCGGAAGTCGATACAGTATGTATATATATATATAAAACAAAAACCCCAATGGACCAGGTGTCATTGTTCGAAATCCCTAAGAGTTTAAATACAATAAGTCTGAATGTATGTACTGAATTGTTATAAAGTAAAGATCCTGGAAATAACTAAAAACAGATGAGGAATCCTCTGCAACTGATGAAGAGACGATCAACTACCTCTAAATACCTCGATATAATCCTGAACTGGTAGGGAGATGCGATAAATGCTAAGCTCGAGGCTATGCACCAACACAATAATGCAGAAAAGTAAGGAGTGAGTACAAAACAACGGTACTCAGCAGCATCCTTAGTTGGTTTAACGATAACTAGAAAACAAAAGTCCCTAACTCCTAACCGATCCTTCAGTATACTACAACTTGCAACAGAATCTATACTACTATAGCAACCCAGTCAACAATGCAAATCAGGTATCAACATAAATCACTAATACACTGCCTATGAGTCGCCGGCTCATTCTTGAACAGGCACGCGATCAGAGCCCTGGCTCCTCCCACTGCTCGGGAGCTTACGGTTTCATATTCTATTTCACTCCCCGATGGGGGACCAAATAATCTCAAATAGAGTCAACAACAGAAAAACCAAGTGAATCAGATAACAACGAGTGATTTCAGAGAATCAGCCAATAATAGATAATCTCATGGAATCAACAACTATCAGATATTATCAAGGATCAACAAGTATGGACAGATAATTGATGTCACAAATAGAGTGAATGCAATGCAATACTAATTGTGACTCAATATATATCCATATTCTGTACACACCTGCTGAAATTTCTCATTAGTCAAAACCCATGGGGGACTTCCGAAGTCCATATGCTCACAATCTCTAGACCCCGGAGCAAACCTCGGGTTATTCATTCCATATCCTAGACCCTCAGTAAGAGCCTCGGGATCTCTATCCATATCTTAGACCCCCGAGAATAGCCTCAGGCTTTCTATCTATATTTTAGACCCCTGGTAAGAGCCTTGAGTTGTCTATCCATAACCAGGACTTCCGGTACCAACCTCTAACTGTTCAATTCCACTTACTTTCTATAGCTCACAATATGTAGTTTCATATTCAATTATTTCAAGTGAGCAATGATCATATGCATATCATGGGAACTATCACAAGTTACATCTCAAACCAACAACAATGGTCTCTCATGGGCACTCAATTTCAAGCTTAAAATGATATATACACAAGTAATTTCATCAACAAATAAGTAATTAAGCTTCATTTCCTTATCAAGATTTCATTTGTCATATATGACTCAAGTCAAACAATTCACAACTCAATTCAAGTATAAGCAAGGTTAAACAATTTCATCAAGCTATTACATAAATCTCACTTGTTCATTTAGACCCAATTTATGTTAATAATGTCAACCCCGAAGTGAGTTTTATGCTTCCTTGAGCTTCCGAGCTAGTGTAATCTAGTCACTAAATAAGGAATACAAGAAACATATACTAATTAACACCTAAAATCCAAGAAATCAAGATTTACGTAAAAACTAACCCTGGACCCACAGGATCAAAATCAAAATTTGATTGTAAAATAATGTTATCCTATACTAGGAGGTGCTAAATATTAAGTTTTGTTCTCATAGCAAAATTATCAAGTTCTTATCAATTCGAGTTCATCCCTTAGCTCATTGTTTTGGGAATTGAAAATCATGAAATCTTGTTGTGAAAATGTTAAAGTAATGGAGAATTGATGAAAAAGTATTTAGAAAACTTACCCATTGATTATCTTCGAAATTTCTAGATTAAGTTTGTCAAAATAGAAGTTTTAGGGTGAGTGTTTGCATGAGAAATGATTTTAAAAACGCAATACTTTATTTATAAAAACTTACCAATAGGATTATCGCTTCACCACGTTCGTGAAGGTCAACAGGGATAAGTTATCTCGATTGCGGACTATATATTGTGATTCGGGAGGATCAAGGGTCCAGGAATCATCGCAAGTGGGCAATATGTCGCGATCGACCGAGAATCAATCAATCTATGCATCGTGAACGCGGGTCACCCTTCACAATTGCGATGATTGGACAACAAACTCTCCGCGAATGTGCTCCCAGGCTCGCGAACCCGGAGGTCACCTAGGGGGCATAACAACAACAACAAACATCAAACATAAGGCAAGGCAACATGACTTTGAATAGATCCTCGGGATTCATTCGGAATCCTATGACGATAAATCATATATCAAAACATACTATTTTTAACGTTCCAGATTCAACTGAACCATCAAAACACAAATACGAGGTCTCCTTGATCTAATACCCGCTAAGGATCTATTTTTAGCTAAAAACACCAAAATGATCAAAATGCCTCCGAGGCTTACGAAAATATAAAAAAGCCTCTTTCTAGACCAAATTAGACCTCTTGAATTCAATAGACTTCTAAACTAAATTCTAAACCTATAAAGTTGGCAATAGACTTCTAGACCTGTAATACCTAAAATAAACTTCTAATTTTTTGTATATTAATAATTATATTTTTTTTTTAAAAAGAGTAAATTACACTTTTACCTATTGCAGAGTCTTTTAATGAAGGGAAAAAAATTCAATCAATATTTTTAAGGGCCTTCGTACTTTTAATATAATATGATACTTTTACTTAAAGTCATTATCTTAAATCCGCTGAAAAAGTAATTGCATAACACACACACATCTAACCATCTCTTTTTCTTTTTAGTGATGGATCGGTAAATCAGCTTCCACTGTCGTTGAAGATTAAAACAAAATCAGATTTTAATCATTGTCGGTGATTTCTTTGTCCATGAAGAACAACTGATGATTCCGATGATATCTCCTATGTTAAAGATGATTATAGTTCTAATATTCCTGATAAATGTTTAGGTTCAATATTTCATTTTATTAGTTCTGGAGATAGAAGAACCTGTTCCCTTATTTATCGTCGTTGGCTTCATGTTGAAGGACATAGTCGTCATCAACTTTCGCTTAATGCACAAGCAAACCTTATGGCGGGCGTGGATTTGATTTTTATTAGGTTTGATTGGGTGGGGAAGTTGTCATTGAAATGTGACTGTAGATCTGTGAGTATGTCGCCGTTTATCGTTCAACTCGTGTCTTCGATAATACATTGAATTCATCGTTCAAACTCGTGTATCCGGTGAGTGTAAAGTATACGATGTGCATTGAAGTGTATTTGTGACTTGTATCTCCAGCTATACATTAAATTATCTGTCATTCAACTCATGTATTTGGCGATGAAGCATATTGATGTGTTATGGAATGCATCCGTTGTGCATTGAAGTGTATGTATGACTCAATCCCAAAAACACTATAGATGTGTAATTCAATCTCAAAGACAGTACAAATACATGCAAAGTATTTGTTGTATTGAAGTATATCTATGACTTAATCTCAAAATACTATAGATATATGCAAAGTATCCGTTGTATGGAAGGGTATCTATGACTCAGTCTAAAAAACACTACAGATACATGCAAAATATCTGTTGTATTGAAGGAGATTTGTGACTAAATCTTAAATACACTACATATACATGTGAAGTACCTATTGTATTGAAGTGTATCTGTTATTCAGTCTCGCCGTATTAAAGTGTATCTTTGACTCAATCTCAAAAAACACTATAAATAAATGTAAAATATCCGTTGTTTTCAGGTGTATCTATCAACAACGTCACATATACTTTATTGTAGGATCAGATGTAATTTCCGAAACACATAGATATAATTAGGATCTAAACGACCGCGATTTATTTAAATTACCATTTTAAATATTCTTAGCAACTTTAATGACCTACTAATGTATATTTTTACCTTCCAAGTCATGAATGAAAGAACATAAAATTTGAAAAATAATGAAGAAAAGCAAAAACAAAAAAGGATAAATATATTTATCTAGCTTTTAACATATATATAACAATCGTTTCATTAATTGAAGTTGAGAGAAATTATGCATTATGGGTACACTAATTGCAGAATCATATATAATATAATTTGACTGTTTTATAACAAAGTCATCACATATTCAACCTTCAAAGTCTCATGTAATTTAATTACAAAGGCTAAATAGGTCGATATTTCTTTTTAAAAATTTCATTATATTTTATTTATAAACATTCAAATTATAATTTATCTATTAATTATTTAAATATATAATAAATTATTGTTAAGACACTTTTAAATTAAATTTAATTTCTTTTACATAAAATTTTAGGTATTTATAAGTAATTAAATTAAACATATAAAATATATATTTTTTTAATTATATATATTACTCTCAATTGAAACAAACCAAATATTCATCGATTTATTTGAGTATTGTGTATGATTAGAAGATATGATGAAATTTATATACTTCAATAAACTATGTAATAATTACTTGAAAATACATAGTAAATTTTTTTCCTCAAAATTTGAACAGAAAATATTCAATTAAAATATTTTATCATGTGTTTAGTTATTTAATTAAAAAATTATGATTCAAATAGTTAAATAAATTTGATGAGATGTATATGTTATATTGAGCAGTTGAAATTCTTTTTCTTTTCAAGTAGAAATTACCTATTTGAGTTTCTAAAAATAAAAGTTCTTTAAAAATATTTCCTTTGAAAATAACGCGCGTAACATGTGAATTTATCAAACCCCAACACAAGTCAACCAATATTGAGTGGAAAAAATCAAAAAAGAAAAATGAAAGACATTGTTATAAAATAAAATAAAATACAATAGAAAATCAAATAAATTCTAAAATAGAAAAGTTTCTAAAACTGAAAAGTTTATATATATGGAAACTTGAAAAGTTTATATATATGGAAACTTGCTAAAATGGGAAGATTTTAATTGAGAAAATTGAACTAAAAATTTAGCCCATTTTATGCCTATATATAGCCACCATGGTTGGTGACACATGACATTACAAGCCATTAGTCACCAACCATGTTGCCATGTGGCTAAACATAAAGCTTAGTCACTAAACCTTATTTTTATCCACATGGCCATACTCATTGGCTTCCAACACTCCCCCTTGGATATTCATGAGGAAGGAAAACCATACATGATTATCCATAATAGCCATTTCTTGCTACCTCATTAAAAACCTTACTAGGAAAAACCCAATGGGATAAAAACCATGGTTAAGGAAAAAAGAGTACAACGCGTATTTTTACTACCCCTGATAAAGACCATGATTCAAGAAATTAAGTCTTCGCATCCCAATCCTCTGCACCATTTTCTCAAAAGTTGACGTTGTTAGAGACTTAGTAAATAGTTCTACTGGATTATCTCTTGAATGGATTTGTTGCACATCAATATCACTATTTTTCTGAAGATTATGCGTAAAGAATAACTTTGGTGATATGTACTTCGTTCGGTCTCCTTTGATGAAGCCTCCTTTTAGTTGGGTTGTGCATGCAATTTTATCTTCATATAGGACTGTGGGTGGCTTGATATCATCCTTTAGGCTGCATCTTTCATTGATAGAATGTATCATCGATCTCAACCACACACATTCTCTACTTGCTTCATGAATAGTGATTATCTCAGCATGATTTGAAAAAGTAGCAACGACAGACTGCTTCGTAGATCGCCATGATATGGCGGTTCCTTCAAACGTGAATACATAGCCTGTCTGAGACCGAGCTTTATATGAGTTCGATAGATAACCGGTATCTGCACGACCAACAAGATCTGCACAATATCTATTAGAGTGAAATTTACCTGTATCATAGTTTCCTTAAAGTACCGTAGTATATGTTTGACTCCGTTCCAATGTCTTCACATAGGAGAAGAACTATACCTTGCTAGAAAATTAATAGAAAATGTTATATCAGGTCTTGTTGCATTAGAAAGATACATAAGTGCACTAATTGCACTGAGATATGGTATTTTAGGACTAAGGAGTTTCTCATTTTTCTTCTTGCTGCCAGAACAGATCTTTATTCACTTCAAGTGATTGAAAAATCACTGGAGTACTTAATGAATGTGTTTTGTCCGTGTAAAATAGTTTCAGATGTTTCTCAATATAAATAGATTGATGGATGAAAATACCGCCTGCTAAATGTTCGATCTGTAGACCAAGATAAAGTTTTGTCTTTTCAAGTTCTTTCATCGCAAACTCTTTCTTTAAATACTAAATCGTCTTTTTGACCTCTTATAGAGTTCCAATAAGATTTATGTCATCAACGTAATGGAATTTATGTCATCAACGTAAACGGCTAGTATAAGGAACCCTGATACCATTTTTTAAATAAAAATACAAGGACAAATGACATCATTTATATAACTTTCGTCTATCAAGTACTCACTGAGGAGATTATACCACATACATCCTAATTATTTTAAATCATATAATGATCTTTGTAATCTAATTGAGTACATTCCTCGAGACTTTGACCGACATGCTTTAGGCAATTTAAATCCTTCTGAAATTTTCATATAATTTTCATTATCAAGTGAACCATAAAGATATGTGTAACCACATCCATTAGATGTACAACTAAACCGATGAGATATTGAGACGTTATTGCATTAATAACAGGTGAATATATTTTTTCATAATAGACACCGGGTCTTTGAGACAATCCTTGTGCAACAAGCATGCCTTGTATCTTAGGATCTCATTTTTTTTGTACAAAGACCTATTTATAGCCAACTGATTTTACACCATCAGGGGGTTTGGACTATAAGTCCAAAAACCTCATGTTTAGCAAGTGAGTTCAATTTTGACAGAATTGCCTCTTACCATTTTGGCCAATCATATCTTCACTAACATTCCTCGACAGTTTGAGCTTTAAGATCCTCATTGTCTTGCATAACATTAAGTGCAATATTATATGCAAAAGTATTATCCACAGTCATCTTCGATCAATGTAAATGTATTCCACCACTGGTAGAATTTATTGAAAGCTCTTCATTCACTTGAGTCTCGGGTTCACTGATTTTTGAAGGAATATCAGGATTAATCAGATCTTGAATCTCTCGGTGAGATTCTTTCACATTGTCATTTTGATCATTTTTCACGCTTCTTTTTCTAGAAAATTATATCCTTCGAACCAAATGGTCTACCAAGCTTCAGACATTTTGAGATTCAGAAGCTATAATACTAGTGGATGCTCCTTCAAGGATATCGATTTGGACAGACACATTCACTACAGGGATATGTGCCTTTGTGATTTTTTTAAATCAGTAAGTGCATCTACCATTTGATATGTTATTGTCTGTATATGGATGATCTTCTCGACCGCATGCTCACATATTGGAACACGTGAATCAAAGTGATATAGTAATGAAACTCTCAACGTAATTTCTCTTTTGATGGATTTTTTTCTCTCTCCTCCTAATTGCAGAAAATTTATTTCATCAAATCAACAATCAGCTAACCGAGCAGTGATTAAGTTTTCCGTCAATGGTTTAAGGTAGCGAATTATGGAGGGTGAGTCAAACCCAACATATATTCCTAACCTTCTTTGGAGGCCCATCTTAGTACGCCTCGATGCTGCTACTAACATGTATACTGCAACCAAAAATTCGTAGATGAGCAATATTAGGTTCATAGATAAAAATTAATTGTGACTAAGAATACTTATTATAACCAATCGATTGGAGATGAAAAAGTGGTGTTGCATATAAGATAGCATGACCCCAAATAGTAGTGGGCAATTTTGTTCTCATAAGTAGTGGTTTTTCTATCAATTGTAGGCTCTTAGAGTATGGACATGAGCTACAGGATGTTCAACTTTATCCCAATTGATAAACAATAATCATCAAAATCTTCGAAGAGAATAGCCTTAATAGGATAAACTAGGAATTGCTCCCGTGATTGAATTATTTGTGCAAACAACTTTGCAAACGCCAGGTTGCAAGCTGATAGGAGGCACACATGAGACTACCTTGAATATGCATTAATTAGGATATAAAATATCTAAATACTCCACTTGGTGAGTAAATCGGTCCACATATAATCTCAATGTATGCATTTTAAAATTTAAGGGATTCGATGCCAATGTTATTGGTGATGGTCTCGTTCAATTTGCCTTCAAGCAGCACATGAAAATTTATCATTTGTAAGAATCTTCAAGTTCTTTAATGGATGTCCAGTTGAATTTTCAGTGATTCGTCTCATCATTATTGATACAGGACGCCCTATTCGGTCATTCCACAATATAAAAGTATTCAAATCGGTAAACTTCTGTTTTACAATAGAATGTATTTCAATCGCACCAATTTCTCTATAATATAGGCCAAAAGATAAAGTTGATAATTTTTTCAAAATATATTTCTGGCCCGAGATATTTTTAGTAATACTAACATATTCTTTATTTATTTCATTTATTGTCGCAACATGATACCAGTTCGGTGGATATCTTTGAAATTTAACAAGTTTTGTGGGGATTTAGAAAAGAAGAAAGTATCTGCCACAACAAGT
>JBDJHY010025573.1:0-13996 GCA_039654485.1 Withania somnifera | reverse complement strand
TCTGGCCCAGATCAACAGCAGTGGGCTAGTACCAAGAACCCAAAAGAAAAGAAGAAGGAGATGATGAGATGATGAGATGAAATAGAAATAGAACAAAAAATATACAACTGAATACGACTCCCCAAAACCTATTATTGTGGATTTAGGGCATATATATATATACAAAAAAAGCACAAAAATACAACCCACAATAGGGCAAAACTAAAAGATGGATATCCTGACTCCAAGTGGGACAGTTGTAGAGATAGAAGGAAGATCGGCCAGCATGAACGCCAAATGTTCAACGTATCAATTAAACAGCACAACCTAATTCGTATGATCGCGTTCATCTTGATGACTCATACTAAGACCTGCTTCAGAGAAAAGATACAAAAGTGGAGCCTGAGTACCAAAAATAACGGCTACCCAGTAGGTATCATAGGCTGACTGGGAAAAAGTAAGCATAAGAAAGGTAATGAACGATTAAGAAAATAAAGCAGTGGCATATAATGTATAACCAAAAAGGGGGTAGGTACAGTAATATGTAGTAAGTGCAGTGAGGGGTTAGCTATCAGAGTCAATAGTCTCAGCTAACAAGCATGAAGAGTCCACTAATAGGGTATATCACAAAAACTCAGGCCACAAGCAGATCGTAACCACACGTAACACATACCTGGAGCTGTAACATAACTAGTATAAGTAAGGACCAAATAGTCAAAGAATAACACTGGTAATGTAACCACTGAAAGAAACTATAAGGGTGGAAAAGAAGTAATCAAAAACACTGAAAAGTAGTAATTAGGCCTAACGTTATCACATAAGCATATAATTAACCCAATGGAACTTCCCAACATGTCTCGAGGAGTGCAAGCCAACGCATAGAGATGTAATGCAAAGGGGTGCTGAAAAAAGTAAATAGGTTCCCATATGCAACCCCCCCCCAGTACATGACTGTGTCAGGAGAGGACCCATGGAATATTTCCCATATAGTTTCCCAGTCTACCCTGTATACCCCTCCCTCAGCCACGGAACATACCCCAGGCATGGCATCTTAGGTCGAAGGATCCGTGGAGGGATCCAGTCCCATGTACAAAATCCTTGTAAAAATGGCATCTAATGTCATAGTCAGTAGGGCCAAAGGGATAAAAGTTGGGCCCAGCCCGTATATCATCTCTCAGTAAAAACTCAAATACAGTCATATAGGAAACAAATCCAAATCTCAATAAGGCCCAGACCCAACTATCACCATGTAGCAGCATCAAGAACACACAGTCATAATAAGAAAATAGCCTCAAATGATATGAGAAAATAATTCCATACTGCTCATGAGCACTGTCGTGGAAAGTATAAATATATATAAGAAATCCATTTTCTATATTTATTAATTCAAAATCCAATTACCTTTTAAAAATTTTATTGCACACTCGCAACACAGAATCAGCCAACAGGCTAAACTGGTCTGAGGTTGCTAACTGGAATCTGTAGGATGGATGCCAATCCCTAGTCAAGAGGTATAACCTCCCCTAGCCCGACCTTGGCCCCAAGCCATGAATAACTACATCCTAGATGCCACAGATTCCCAAAGGGCACATGTTAAGGGCCAAGTAAACACCCATATAGGGAAAACACACAGAGCTACCAAAGCTCAGTCCACATACAACTAACTCCTAAGCTTGCACCAGGATAGGTGAAAAATATCATCAAACAAGGCTACTAACTATACTGAATAACCGCATCTGGCTAAATACAAGAGCCACACCTGCCCTAATCACAAATAATATCTTAGGTAGAGCACAAAATAATTATCCTACCTAGACCGACTCTAAATCTACCAACCTGCATCAGGAATAACTACTAAGTTGTGATAACTAGTATAATCCCCGCACCAACCTCACTGTGGTCCATAGCCAGCATATAATGATACATATCAAAAGTGTTGCTCCTCCCCCAGCCACACTACAGTTCAAAGTCACTATGAGACATGCTGGTAGGGAAATATCCCTAGGGTAAGTAGTTAAATTACAAGCTAGCTAAGTATGCCATATGCCAAAAGAATAAGCATATTAGGGTCTGACTAGTCATACTATCCCAAGCTGG
Organism: Withania somnifera; assembly: GCA_039654485.1. Taxonomy (NCBI): domain Eukaryota; kingdom Viridiplantae; phylum Streptophyta; class Magnoliopsida; order Solanales; family Solanaceae; genus Withania; species Withania somnifera. The sequence continues at coordinate 11,920 of JBDJHY010025573.1, read as the reverse complement.
CGCTTTACTGTACATATAGTACACTAATACCTAGTCTGAAAAAGTAGACCATAGTGTACCTGGATTTTGCTAATGTGCTTGAGAAGCATGCCTAAAAATCCAAAGATCACGTATAAAGCTTGGAATCATGCGAGCCTAGCAAAAACATAACCTACTTATCAATACGAGTAAAATAAAACCCATTCCAAAAAAAAGGGTTCGAAAACACGAATAGCCAAGAAAAAGGAAATAGTTATACCAACACTTAGAGCATAGCTCATGCATCATATGGCATAAAGTAGGGCTAAATATAACAACAAAAATAGCATATATAAGCCTGGAAAATTTATATAATAAATAAAACAAAGAATTATTCGGTATAAATGATCGTACAACAACTGTAATGAGTTTCTATGAATTAGAACGGTTAAATACCTTCAAAAGCCTTTGATTAACTCCTAAAACCCAAAAGAAATCAGTGAAAGCTAAGGAGAAATTCAGAAAATGCGTGAAGAAAACATTTATATAAAAGCACCAACTGACTAATAAATCAGCCAAGATGATCAATTTATCGGCCACTGATTTATCGGCTAATTGGTCTATAAATCAGTCCCCATAGACCAATCCCTAATAGATTTTTTTGGAAAAAAGTTTGAAAATGTGCACGAAATGGAAACGAATTCCAATTCTAATACTCCATATATGAAATCTTTAGGTAATCGATATTCAGGACTCAACAAAATTAACTAAAAGGAAATTCCATATCATATAAATGATTAAGGCCTAAAACTCTATAATTATAAATTAATTCAACTATAAAAACACCAAGGTCCTACCTATCGATCCCAGCAAGTCAAAAGTGACTTGGGCAGTTAAAATAATGCTCTAAATATATTAAAAGTGCAAAAATCATGAAAATGGACCCCAGGCCCATTACAACTATATTCACCCTAGTTCCACTAAAATGTACATGGACTTGAGAGAGGTTTATTAGTGGAATGGAATTATATCTGACTTTATGGCTAAGTGTCCTAAGTTACAGCAAGTGAAAATTGAGCACTAGAAGGTGAGATGTGGAGATTTGGTATTCTGACATGGAAATGGGAAGTAATAGATATGGATTTTGTTACTAGTTTAACACATACTAGGAGTTAGTGTGACTCCATTTGGGTGATTTTGGAAAGGATAACCAAATCATCCCATTTTCTACCAGTCCATACCAGTTTTTTAGCAGAGGATTATGGTAGATTGTACCATTAGGAGATAGTTTATATGCATGGTGTGCCCTTGTCCATCATTTCAAATATGATTACTAAATTTACTTCTTAGTTCTTGAGGTCTTTCTATAAAGGTTTGGGTTCTCAAGTTTACCTCGGTACCATATTTTACACGCAAATAGATTGTGAGGTTGAGTGCACTATTTATACCATGGATGATATGCTAAGAGCCTACACAATAAATTTCATGGGTAGTTAGGATGAACACCTACCTTTGATAGATTTCACATATAATAATAGTTTTCATTCATTAACCAAATGGATCCATTTGAGGCCTTCTAAAGGAGGAGATATAAATCTCTTATTAGTTGGTTTGAGTTTCTTAATAGAGCATTGATATGACCAGAGTCATCATATGAGGCTACTTAAAAAGTTCAGCTTATTCAGGAAATCCTGAAGATAGCACAAACTAGGAAAAAGTATATATGCTAATGTTAGAAGTAGAGATTTGGAATTTGATGTAGTTGACTAGCTCTTTGTAAGGTCTCACCCATGATGGGTGTGATGCACTTTGAGAAGAAAGGAAAACCCAATCCCCTCTTTGTATTCTTACATTAGATTTTGATATGGTAGGCAAGTGGCCTATGAGTTAGATCTTACAACTGAGTTGGAAATAGTCTGCCCTATGTTGTTTCTCTGTTGAAGAAGTGTTTTAGTGATCCTTCTCTAATTGTTCCCATATAGAATATTTTTGTGAAATCTATCCTTAATTATGAGGAGGTACCAATTCAGTTTCTAGACAGATATTTTCGGAAACTCTAAATCAAAGAAGTAGATTTTTCTAAAGTCTTAAGAAGGAATTAGGCTATTGATAGAGCTATATAAAAGGCAAAGGTTGATATGATGAAGAAATACCCACACCTTTTTCCTCCCAGTTTTAAATCAGTATGAGGTAGCCACTCTTGAATTCTAGCTCTTTTTTCTAATCTCATGCTTAGAGTCAGTTATTAGTGCTTTCGTAACTATGCAATCATTCAATTTATGCCATGTTTGGTCATAAAAATACTCATGTAGCCGAGAAAACCAGTCAGATTCAGTTTTAACTAAATTTTTGTCTTTAATCGAGGATGAATGATCCCAAGAGAGAGAGATGTTGTAACACCTTGTACTTGAATTAGGCTTAAAATCCTGGACATGACTCATAAAATTGGCTGGTACAATCCTAGGTGACCACGAGTGGAGGTCACGATTGGTCGAACTTATTTTATAAATTGTATTGTCGCTCATGGTTCTTCTTAAAAGAAAAGGGGAAAATTCACCCAGGTTCCCCCCGAGTCGAGGTACGACTCATGGAATAGAAACCATGAGTCATGATTTGACTCGTGTTACCCAAGTCCAACTGCTACAAATTTATCTCCTATGCCATGATTCATCCCATGATTCGTGGTGTACCAAACCATTAGTCGTATTGTGACTCGTGGGATTCAATTCCAAGGAATCATCAAATCTAGTCATCACACCATGAGTCACTTCATGAGCTGTAAAGTGAAAACCATGACTCGTGATGTGATTTTATGGTACCCAAGTGTCAACACAGTAGCCCAGGTCTAGTACCATTACTTGAGTTACGAGTGGTGGTATGGCAACCCACGATTTGTAGTTTGACTCATGGTATATTGTCGCTAAGTTTCTAGATTCTTATTATTTATTTTAACAACTTTCTTTCACTCCATTACCTATCTTTCAACTGTTTTATACCCTGTAACGGCTAATATAAAATCCAAACATTTATTTTTTATGATTTTCTCAACACTTAAAAAGTTTTAAGTACGAAGTCGGAAGAGTTTCCTCCAAAGACTATGCTTAGGGTTCATCTCTAGAGTCAGGTACTAGTTTCTTATATCAAGTTTACCCAAGGAATCATCTCTACATCAGTTATGTGGGGTTTTAGTGAGGGTTCCTTCAACCTTAATGTCCAAACCTTCGTATTTTCTAAGAAGCATCTATAAACTTTGATTTTAGTATTCAACCTCAACCATTATTTTTATATTGATATTACTACCATGAATTAAATTATGAAAATTATGCATGATTTTATGATTTTTCATCCTAATTATTTCTTATTATTACACCATGAAAATCATTCTAAGCACTTTGATCTAAGTAAAATAAATTAATAAAATTTCATGAGTTTCTATATTGTCCCACTATTACACAATGAGTATGACGGTCGTGGAATCTTTTGACGGACTGGCATTCCCTTTATTAAATCAATCCAGTAAGTTTTTTATAAGTGGGAGGGGTTCACAGACTGTTTCACAGTCCTTCATGTGATTTTACAAACCATAAACTCCTTTCTGAAATCACTTTCCACTATACATTAAACCATAAAATGAGGCAGGGGTTTAATGATGCAGTTAACGACCATTAATTGGGTTGATGGACCATCAACCACTGTAAAACATCCTCAGTTCAGTTTCTAAATTGTTTTCTTAGGTTTATTTTTGACATTTCCTATCTTTTGATAAACTAATACATTGTCTTTTTAGGCTTACTTGAGGGTGTATATAAGCCCTAAACCTAAGCTTTTATAAAAACCTTCCATTCTCTAACTTAGAAGAAAAATATTCTTTGAAGTTTTCTCTCAAGAGAAGAAGTAGGGTATTCAGTAGAGGGTTACATTTCAGCCATCAACTATCAATTAATTAAATAGAAAGTTCTTCAATTCAGGTATGTAGGATGATGAACAAGGATTCCTTTCAACCTTATGCCCAAAACCCGCATTTGAAAGTTGAGAATTATTGTAGAGTGTTCAAGGGTTATCCTTATTCTATTGTATGATGAGATTTCCTTCATTTCATGTTTTCTTAATAATATTGTCTAATAATTATGAAGCTTGCATCATATATTCTGCATTTGCATATTCCTCTTTGAGTTGTAAAGGCATGTTATGAGAGTTGTGGTAGAATTTTGAGGGAAGACCATAATTCATGAAATAATGATGTTTTTGAGGATTAACTCAAACTTGAATTGAGTGTTCATGTGCCATGATTTTACTTGAAATTTACAATATTTTAAGCCTAATTGAACAGATTGTCATAAATTGAATGTTTTGGTTAATTAATCTGAACTGAGAGTCAGAAATTCTAAAAGATGATTTGTACTTGATTTACAAGTTATGTGCTAGAATGTTTTATAAAGTAATGAATTGATAATTATTCATATATGGTATTTACCATGACTATTTCCTAATGAGGCTTTATTTGAGTGTTTTGGCTGTTTGGTTCCTTATTTTGTGTTCCACTAGTCGAGAGAGTGTTATAGTCTGATGTTGTTAGTTTTGGAAGTAGTATTAGCACTGAGAGAATTCGAGCATAAAATACCTACCACCTAACCTATATCACCAAATATATAAAAGAGTGAAATGTCCCAATAAGTTCCTATTTGAGTGGCTCAGGGGATCCACTAGGAAAACTAAGTGACTCTCTACCCTAACAAGGTTTTGGGAGACCACCTAATATAGGGCTATATATTGTACTTTGTAGCTAATGCACAAAGTGTGTTGGTTATAAAACCTCAAAATGTAGCTTGAGATAAGTCTATAGCAAAGATTGTTGAAGAAGGTTTTTTAACTAGGTTTATTTTTTTGTTAAAAACTATTGAGTCTAAAGTATTTAATTGATTTTACTTTATATTCATGAGAGTTGGAGCTTTAAATTGGTATTGTAAAACTTGTATAATATCTCTTATTAATATCTAGAGTCAGTGTTAAACTTGATAAAATTATGCATGCATTGCACAACCTTTATTTTTATGAGATTTTTGTAAGCCTATTATTGTTACCTTCTCACATGCTTAGTATATCCTAAGTAATGTACTCTGCATGTTGTTACCAAACAGTTCTGACTGACAATTCGAACGTTCTCGATTGACATGATATGCAGTCCATACTAGAAAAAGAAGCTAGGTGAGTCCTCCTTGATTCGATTTTTGTAGTTCATAGGCTTTTATTATATTATAGTAGACTATGACTTAGTATTTTTGTTTTGAGGCTAGCTAGAGACTTGTTCTAGAATTCAAGTAGTCAGCTTGTAGTAGATTTTAGACATTGAGATGTAATAGACTTAGGTTGTAATTTTCATTATTTGCTCATTTCTATGTCTTTAATCTTTTGCAAGACCCACCACTATTTATTATTATTTATATATATTTCTTCTGCTGGGTGTTGAGTAAGTAAACCTTATCCAGATCCAGGGGTACTTCCGGGCCTCCCTAGTGGCCAGAGATGCTTTGTTACATCCAGGGGGTGATCTCAGGGCGTGAAAACTTATTATCAAAGATTTAGGTTCAAGTGACCTAGTTTGTATTAAATGCGTATCTTTTATTATTCTGAAATTGCAACACACTTATAACTAAGAGGCTACTGAACATGTAGCAATTTTCCCTTTGTTCATGTCTTATTTTGTTCTTTGTAGTTAATTCCAAGATTTCTTTTATGACTCGTGATTTATACGTTTTAGATCATGTCTCTGGGACTTACACCAGTTTACAAAGCAGCAGGAAACTCTCGTCAGAATAGGGCCCAGTCTCATCCAACTTCAATTCCTGAGCCTCAGCAGGATAATGTCACAGTGATTCCTGAAATGTGATTCATTTGTTAGCCTAGACAATGGCTATATAGGATCACTAGTAAGTAGCATCCCCAATTATTCAGCCAGCATATCTAGCATATCCTGATGCTGGTGTGGTCAGAGTGAGAGAGTTTGTGAAATGAATCCTCGTGACTTTCATGGTTCTAGAGTGGAATAGGTTCCGAAAAACTTCATTGATGAGGTTCATAATATTTGTGACATCATAAGAGAATTGGATGTACATAGAGTGGAATTAGCATCTTAAGCACTTAAATATATTACTAGGTAGCTGGGCTGATCAGCGGAGAAAGAAATGGGTAGTTGGTGCAGCTCCTCCTTTGTGGTATGAGTTTGAGGAGACATCTCTGTATAGGTTCTTTTTTAGGGAGAAGAATTGGGAGAGGAACTATGATTTTCTAAGTTTTAAGAAGGCCTCCATGTCGATAGCTGAGTATAGGATGAAGTTTACTCAGCTTTTAAGGTTTTCTACGGAGATGGTTATTGATATGAGCAACAAGATGGATATATTTTTTCTAACCTCTCCTCTCACTTGGTGAAGGAAGAGAGGGAACTACATTGAATAGTTACATGCACATTGGAAGGCAGATGGTTCATCCAGAACATATTGAAAAGGATAAGGTTAAGTGGACATAGAGCTAAGACTGGCTAGTTAGAGTTTAGAAAGCATAATTCTAGTTATGGGCATAGATCAAAGCAGTAGCAGAGCTCTAGAAGACTAGCCTCTTTATTTTTCAATGCTCTTTCGCAAAACATCATGCCTATGAAGATTCATAATAGCAAGTCAGTTCAGTTAGCTTCTCAGAGTAGTTCTACTCCGTCTTTTGGGAAGTGTTCTAAGAACCACTGTGATACATGTTTGATTAGGATAGATGGATGTTTCAGTCTGTCCAGGTCAGTCACAACATCTGGAGTCATCCTTCTTGGAGTTGTTTTGGATATGAAAAACTTGGAAAAAGTTAGCGAGATTCTCTTTTGGCTAGGAAAAGTGGTGACCAAGGTCAGACCAATCCTCCAACAATAGCAGCACTAGCATCATGCCTTGATCAACAAGGTGCTTCATCTAGTACCAATAGTATTCAGTGTAAGAAATGGTTGTATGCATTAGGTCTAGGAAGAATTAGGCGCAATTATCTAATGTTGTTACACGTAGATTGAGGTTTTATGATATAAATGTGTATGCTTTTTTAGATCTTTGAGATACCCTATCTTTTTTCTCCCTGTTTAGTGCTAGACAGTTTGGAGTCAATATTGAGAATCTATCTGAGCCCTTCTTTGTCTCCAAGCCAGTTGGTAATCCTAATATAGATAAGAGAGTTATTGTTGTTATCAAGTGTTAGTTCTTGAGAAAGTTATTCTAGATGATCTTCCTGAGTTACATATGGTATACTTTGATGTCATCCTAATCATGGATTGGATTCGTTCATGCTATGCCATGATTGACTTTAGGACCAGAGTTTCCTGTTTTAAGTTTCTTAGTGAGCTAATTTTTTAGTGGGACGGTAGTGTAGTTGATCCTAAGGTTAGATTTATTTCTTACCTAAACACTAAAAAGGTGATCTCCAAGGGTTGTATCTACCACTTATCCAAAGTTAAGGACCCTAAGTCCCAGACTCTATATATACAGTTAGTTCCTATAGTTACAAAGTTTTTTGATATATTTCCTAAGGATCTACCTAGAGTCCCTCTGAAAAGGGATATATATTTTGGAACAGAACTTATCCAATTTCTATTCTGCCATGTCAATTCAATCCTTCATAACTTAAGGAGTTAAAGGATCAGTTGTCAGACCTCCATGGAATGGTCCGTGGAACTTGTCCAGTGAAGGCCCTTCTATGTCTTAATTTCACAAGACCATCGACAGACTGTGGTTCCGTTTGAAGGTCCATCATTCCTCCTATGGTATAGACTTAATATCCTTTATAAAGTATTTAAGTAGTGTTTTACATGATTCAAGGTCAAAAGAGGCTCCTAGCACAAAGTTAATTTTGAAACCCTTGTATTAGCCTAGCCTTTATGTCATTTAATACATCGGTCAACTTTAAACGGTCATATATATTAATTTATAAATAGTTTGTAAACTATTAAAGAAAACTTTTAGTAGTTTAATTTCAAACATAATAAACCATGTGTCATTTGAGTCCGTATTAGGAAGTTATGACCATTTTAGTGAAACACTACCAACTGTCCAGATTTTACAGACTGTGGAAGTGATTCCACAAATGTATATCAAGATGACGGACCATAGAATGGTCCATCATTTTGGTCTAGTGAGCCCTTTCTCATCCCTTTTAAAGGGAAATTTTGATGGGACAAGTGAAGGACCATAGATCAAGATGACGAACCGTATAATGGTCCATCATTCATGTCTGGGTGAAATATTAACTCATTTTCCCTGGTTCTTTTTGGATTTTTCCCACCTTTCAATTGATCTAAACCCTAAATCTTCTTCAAACCTGACAGTTCACCAAATCATCAAAATTAAAGAAATCAAATGTAACTTTCTCCAATATCTAAACATATGAGTTTTCAATAAGAGATCTTTGTGCAGCACCTTCTCAATCAAATTCTCAATAGATTGTCTTCAAATTAAGGTTTGTGGGAATTTAGAAAGGTTTCCCTTTAAACCTTGTGCCCAACTATCCAGTATTTTGTTTATGGTCATGACTTAGAGATTTCAAGGTGAATCCCGTTATTGATATTCATGTTGAAAATTGCATCTTTTATATACTCTTACTCATTAATCATATCGATGCATATGTTCAAGGTAGAACTGGATAGTATTCTTAAATAGATAAGTATGATCTAGTTAATGAATTCAAGTCCCTTATATGGAGTCTATATGTCCTTTGTTAAATCTTTTGGATTGAAATTTTATAATTGAAGGTCAGCTTTTATGTTATGGTCAGTTGTATGGTTAATAGCATGGTTCATGGTCATGGTCAATTTTATGTAGAAGGATTTTGGGTTTTTAAATCTAAAGGATTTTAGTTTTTAGAATCTAAGTCTGGGTCATTAGTTAGTTTTAACTAAAATAAAGTTAAGATATGATAATGAGATAGAAATTTGACAAAGATAGCTAATTCATTAGTTCATGGGTCCTTATATGGTTAAGAGAGATAGAGTAAGTTCATGTTCAGTTCATGGTCATTTTTGGAGTAGTATTAGCATCGAGTGGATTTGGTCAACTTAGTCCTTATCCCATATCCTGTGTAGTCAAACATAAGTAAGATCAAGGCCCAATGAGGCATTACAATTCATGTCTTATGGATCCACTAGGGTTAGTTCATAGCCCTGATTTTGGTAGGTTTTAGACCCCACTTATCATAGGGATATAAGTTGGACCTTGTAGCTTTTTACATGAGGAATGTCGGTTACATAACCTCCCAGGTTAGTTATTTGGTCGATGTGGTCAATCTTTTATTAGTTATGCCAGCAAAGAAGAAAAGGTTAGGAATAGGAGTAAAAGCATAATATGAAGACTTTTATCTTATTATAGGCTATTTGCACATATTCTATTATTTGAGAAAGTAGGTGTCAGTAGAGGTAAGCATCATGTCTTCATGTATTGCATAGCTAGTTTCCTTATTATTATGATAGCCTATTTTACTAACCTCTCAAATGATCAATATATTCAAATGTATTGATCTCATACTTTCTTACGCTTCATGACTTTAGATATGTAGGTTCGCCAACCATCCAGATGCTTGTGGTTGACTTGGACTTACATTCCAAGTAGATCGAAGTGAAGTTGTGAGTTCCCACTTGATTTGGGAACTAGCTGGAGTATATTTATTTTATGTTGATTTAGATCTGAGACACTAGATATAGCATTTACACAATGTTTTTGGTCTATATAGAGGCATTGTCCTAGCTTATTTTCATTACTCGGCTTATTAGTGGCTTCAACTATATATAGTATCAGGATTTGACATTAAGTTTTCATATTTACTCAGATATTTTCTTGATTGATGTGGGGTTCACACTTTCTTTATGATTTGATTGATATGATATTACTTTTGCTGATGTAGAGTGATGGGGCCAGGTATGAGCCAAGTGATTTATCTAAGGCAACTTAGTAGATATGGGTGTTGGTCCCTCCAAGGGTGTGAATCCAGGACATGAAAAACTTGGTATCATAGCCCTAGGTTCATAGATTCTAAGTCCTTTTCTACATCAAACCCTTTTAGGGACTCTATAATAGCTGAGAGAGTCCATCATAGTTGTATAGTATCTATCTAGGGTATGTAGTTACAATTGATCTACATGAGTTATACATGATAGATTTTGATGTCATTCTAGGAGTGGATTGGCTCTATTCATTGCATGTTGTTATTGATTGTAGGACTAGGGTTATTCATTTCCAGTTCCCTGAAAAACCTATCCTTAAGTGGGAGGGGAGTAGAGTTGTTTCTAATGATAGGTTCATTTCTTACCTCAAAGCAAGGAAGATTATTTCAAAGGGTTGTATTTACTAGTTATTCTGAGTCCTCGACTCTGAGTCAAAGATTCCAGATATTCAGTCAGTTCCATTTTTTAAGGAGTAAGTAGATGTGTTTCTTGAGGATTTACCCGGAGTCCCTCTTGACAGGGAGATAGGCTTCAGCATAAACGTCATTACAGGCACTCAGCCTATATCCATTATTCCATTTAGGATGGAACTGGTTGAGCTTAGGGAGTTGAAATATCAGTTGGATAGCCTTCCAGACTAGGGATTTATTAACCCAAGTGTGTCTCCTTAGGGTGCCCCTATCTTGTTCGTGCATAATAAATATGGTTCCCTCCGTATGTGCTTAGATTTTCACAAGTTGAATAAGGTCATAATCAAAAACAAGTACCCCATCCATACGAGTATAAACAAGGTCATGGTCTAGGAAAAATAATCTAAGACCACGTTTGTAGGGGATAAACAATCCATGCCAAAAATCACATCAAAATCAATGATGTCTATAGCTACATGATCATTCGGAGTGCCCAACCCTTGTACAATCACAATGAAAAACTCAGTGAATCCGATCCACCACTATAGGCTCACCTATTGGAGTGGACACACTCACAGTCACAGGTAACGGCTCACGTAAGTAATGACCCTCTTGGTTATTTATGATAAATACATGACATTTTGCATTCTAGAGCATTTTGGTTGTTTCCCCAAGTCATTTATGACTTGTTGGGACCGATAGTTCGAATCCCTAGCAACTCGGTTGAGAAATATCTCAAATTTCTATTTTAGAGCCTAAAACTAAATACTCATTGAGTAAAAGCTACTTTCCTACAAAATGACCTCAGAATTTAATTTCGAAAGTTCCTCTAGCTTCAAAATACAAAACAAAGTCAATATTGACCTTAAGTTTGTGTATGAGAGTCTTCATTTGAATGTTATGAGAAATTGTGGATTTTAGTGAAGTTTATAGCCTAAAGAGAAGCTTGAGTGGTAATCTGATGTTCGGAATGTCAAAATGGAATTCTGACATTTCCATCAGCTTCAAAAAGGTGAACTTAGGCTAGGTTGACCCTTGGTATGCTTCCCAAGGTTTTTGTGCTATATTCGAGTCATTTTGTGGGAATTTAGAAGCTTTCTAGCTTTGGTTAAGGCTTGGTAGGGGTCTATTTTTCTCAAACAACCTTCGATGTATTTTTCATAAATTTCGTTGAGTCCAGAATATGTTTTCCACTCAAAAACGTATATGGTATGTGAAATTTGGACTTTGTTTCAATTTCGTGCCTTCGTTTGAAAATTTTGCAGTTGCAGATTTTCTGCAGTAAGCACAATGGCACTCCTAGAGTACATTCACAGTAAAAAAAAAGCAAAGAATATAAATTAGCGCAAACGCGCCCTGTCGCAGTCAGTTAAAAAAAGCAGAAACTCAATTTTTCAGTTTATTTTTCAACTTTTTTCTCAATTTCTTCTCTTGTCCTTATATGATTCTTGCTGGGAAATTTCATCAAGATTTGTGAAAATGTTTTTCAAGATTTCTTACGTCTTTTTCCGGTATTAGTAAGTCTTCTTCTCGGTTTTAATTTCTTGAAATCCTTAGTTTCCACCATTAATGGCACCATAAGTTGAACTTGATG
>JBDJHY010024914.1:0-13999 GCA_039654485.1 Withania somnifera | reverse complement strand
ATTATCAAGAAAGTGATATAATTAGCAAGAAATTATTAACAATTTATTGAAAGCCGTTAAGCCTTAACTTGTACTAATTTTGAAGAATCAAGCTATTCAATCGCTTTCCCATTTCTATTATCCTCCAAACATGCACAATCTAGTGACCCAAACAAAAATTATAAGAAAATATTCACTAGGCAACACCAAATTTTAAGTAATCAAGGTGTATGAAAAAATCGACCCGGTTCCATGGAGTCAAGATTAATTTTGATATTGAAATAATGTTAACCATCACTATGAGATGTTAAATATTAAGTTTCATCAAAACTCATTCCATATCATTGTTAGAATCTCAAGTTTCCTTCATTTTCATGTTCAACATTTAACCACTTTTTGAGGCTTGAAAACCATGAATTATTTATGGAAATCATGGTAAAGTGATGAGATATCAATGAAATAATGATTAGGGAACTTACCCAAATTGATTATCTTTAAAAACCTTGCTCTACTATGTCAAAATAAGGGTTTTGAGTCGTGGTTTTCATGTAAAGTGAGAAACACATTGAGAAAATTACCTTTAGGATCATTACAAATATGGACACGTTCTTGCTGATTTCCTAAAAATAAGAAAAGGACCTAAACAAAGGTCACTAAAAAATAAGGCATTTAGTAGCAGAAGTGATGAGGATACATCAAAAGATGTGAAAAATAACTCCTTAGACATGTGCTTCATGGACATTGGAGAAACAAGTGAGGTAATAAATTTTAACTATAGTAAATTTGATCGATTAAAAGACCGGTTAGATCTTTCAATTGCTAATTTAGATCGTGTCTATAATAATTTCAAAAGTATTCAAAAAGAAAAAAAGAGTTAGAAAATTATAAGTAACATCCGTAGAAAGAGACTTTCTTGAAGAAAATTTCCTTGAATCAAGCCTGAGTTAGAAACCCAGAAAAAAATCTTCTGGCAATAGGTGTAATAAATCAAATCAGTGTATCCTTTCTTATTAAAATACTGGTAAGAAAAAGTTTTATATTAAACTTGATCCTTTTTATTGTTCAAGTAGTAGAAAAAGACAAAGAGATCTTATATTTGGCTACTGGTTATGCATCTGTTAGTAGTATATTATTTAAAAGTAATTTTCATCACAACAATGGGTATGGAGACCAACAAATAAAATTGATAAATCTAACCATGAGGGACTCAAGCATTCTTGGGTACCAAAGAAAAGATAGGATCAATATTTTGCAGGTTTACTGTGTCTAAAGATATTTAGAGAAAATAGTAGCACTTGATCATATGCCTAGTAACAAATTCCTCATGCATTTGTTAATATAAATACTTCTATTCTAAAAAAATTCGAAAAGCTTTTCATATTGTGTGTGTCCATAATATAACATTCTGAATTTCTACAAGATTCTATAACCAGAATTATAAAATGAACCCTATTATCTTGTCAATGATTTTGCTTGAGAAGGTTTTTCTCTTTTGAGAAAAGGATAAGATCTTATAGGTAAAGATTTTAACAATTTGTTCATAAAAGGGAAAAAAGAATGTGTTTCATGTATATCACAACTTATTAAACGATACTTTTTAATCTCAAGATTTTCACAACTTAAATAATTGAGACTTGGAGAGATTCATGATCATTATAGTACTCTCTCCTCTCTATGCAAGTAATGTGCAACATATTATCTCTCTCTAAAGAAAAATTGAAGTGTATAAAAACTATGTAGTGTGGGTTTATACGAACTTCTCAAAGCAAGTTGACTTCTAAAAAGGAGAAACCAACTGGAACAAATGCCGAAGAATACGATTTTGATAAATTCTTAATAAAAAAATCCACGACTTTTTTCTTTTTCTATAATATAAACACCAATGCCATACCACCTTCATCATCAACATTCAAAACTAAGTACTGATACTTGGGAAATAGGTAAATCAGCTAAAGGTATATTTTTTAAAGATTTTTTGAAAATCCCTTATCTCTTCATTCGAGTATAATTATGATAATTCTTTGTGTCAAATTCTTAATCGCATTATGTTTTCCAATAAAGCCTTTTGAACTTATTCTTAACTAGCAACATTATTCTCTTAAATGACGTGACATGTTGAATGTTTTTCTATAATTTTTTATCATTCTTTGAAAATATTTTAAGTATCTAAATAATTCTTTTTCCCTAAACATATATTACTTGCTTACCTTTTCAAGGCTTTCTTTTCTCTTCGACTTTCTCTCTATCTCTTATTTTTCCTACTTTAGCTATTCTCTTGATCTTTCTTATCCTTATATTTAACCCATGCCTTCCTCTTCCTGATTCTCATTTTCTTTCAAATGGAAAATTCCTAAAAGATATTTCCTCATGTAAGAAGGATCCCAAGAAATTCTAAAAAAGATAAAATCTCTCACCCACTTCTCCAATATTTGTCAACTATGATTTTGGGAAGACTCTTTCTTTAAATCTATAAACTCCAAGAAGAAGGGAATGTTTTCTTTCAAAAATATCCCAAATAACAATATTGATCTGTGCGTTGTGGATCTTGATTATTTGTTATCTATTCATTGCAACATTAGAAATGTGTTTGAATTTCAATGGTGGGAGGGCATGTTCTCTTATAGTCCTTTTATAGTATATGAACCTCTACTCATCTATTTTACGCTAATATCCATCCCTTTGGGGATAACATATTTGAGTAGTTGTCATAGGAAAATGAATTTTTATTAGTTCAAAAATCTTTGGTTACATGTTCAACATTAATAGCTCTTGTATTCTTTTGACTTCAATGGATGATTGACCTTCGGACTTGAATGTATCTTTTGAGCAAACTAAGAAATTTCTATCACTTAATGGTTCTTCTTCCTTTCAAATAAGTCATGAGGAACTATTCTTTAAAAATCATATTATTGCAACGAATCTGTTTCCTCATACTGAGTCGCTTTCTGCATTGCCTCTTCATGATATTCTTTTGACCTATTGTCTAACTTCCAAGAACAGGTTTCATCTGTCCACCCTTATCATAAACCATATGATTGGAGTGGATGATGATCCTTCTTGCTTTTCATATAGGATGGTGATTTCCCGTATTATCGAAGAAAATAAAGTTAATCTTTTATATATCCCTTCTCTCATTATCAAAAAATCCTAATCACTTAGATAAAATCACGTTGTCTCCTAGTACGTGGTAAACTGATAATGAAATCTCTTATTGATTACTTTCCATTTCCAAGTCGAAATCCCAAATATTTGAATCTCACTTGCTGGCTTCTAGTGCTTAACTTTCACTTGTTGGTAGTTAGGAGACTTAGCTACAAACTCAACTATGTACTTCATTCCATTCCTCCACTAAATTTTCTCAAATATCTATATATTTTAGTGGCACTAGGGTGAATGGAGTACCTGGAGCTGTGAGCCTTAGACAAAATCTTCTCTTTCAAACCATCTATATCAAGAAACAATGATCGACCCTGATATCACGACATACCATCTCCCCTTTTGGAGAAAAACTGTACTTTCTATTTACCAACAATACCCTTCAACCGAAGAAAAACTGGATCACTATCCTGCTTTTCTTTTATCTCTACAATCAATAGATACTTAGATGCATTCTGCACTATCATAACACCATCATTAATCTCAACTAATATGACACCTAAATGTGCAAGCCTGTGCACATCTTTGTCAACTTCCTTCTTACCCTCTTCAAAATGAACTAAACTTAAATTCTAGTAAAAGTATCAACAACTACATTTTTACTTACCTGGGTGGTTAAGTACACTCATATTATAAACGGTCAACAACTCCAACCATCTCCTCTGAGGAAGATTTAACTTATTCTAACTAAACATATATTGAATACTTTTATGATATGTTAAGACATCCACATGAACACATACATATAATGTCTCCATATCTTACGAGCAAAGAATACAATAGCCAACTCAAGATGATGAGTCAAATAATTCTTCTCATGAACCTTGTGTTTTATGGAGGCATAAGATATTTCGCATAAGAACATAACCAAGACCAACCCTAGAAGTATTGCAATAAATCGCAAATCCCTTAGTACCCTCTAGAAGGGTCAACATTGGAGCATAAATCAACCTATCCTTCAGATCCCTAAAACTCTTTTCAAAACTATCTAACCATTCAAACTTGACCTTCTTCTAGGTCAATCTGGTAAGCGGAGTTGCTAAGGATAAAACCCAGGTACAAACCTCTGGTAGTACCCAACTAAATCCAAGAAACTCCTAATCTCGAATAGAGATGTGGGTCAAGGCCAAATCTTCACAACGTTTATCTTCTAAGAGTCAACCTGGATACCCTTTCTAGAAAGAACATGGCCAAGGAAAGCTACAGGTTTTATCCAGAACTTACACTTAGAAAATTTAGAGCATAGTTAAAGGTCTAGAAGGATTTGGAGAACTATGTTCAAATGACTTGAATGATCATCTTCACTCTTAGAATATACTAGGATGTCTTCAATAAATACAATCACAAACAAATCAATATAAGGTTGAACACTCTATTCATAAGATCCATAAAATCTTCTGGGCTATTATTTAATATGAATGGCAAGACTACATACTCAAAGTGACTATACCGAGTCCAAAAGACATCCTTTAGAATGTCACATTCCCTAAATTTGAGCAGATGATACCCGAACCTGAGATCTATCTTAAAAAAATAACTTACACCTTGATGTTGGTCGAACAGGTCATATATTTAGGAATGGGATACTTATTCTTGATTTTGAACTTATTCAAATAACAATAATCTATGCACATACAAAGAGAACCATCCTTTTTTCATACAAAAACAACACAGGCTTCCTAGAGTGAGACACCGAGTCTAATGAACTGCTTATCTAAAAGATATTATAGTTTCTCCTTGAGCTCAACTGGGGATATTCTGTTAGGTGGAATAGATATAGGTTGTGTATCAGGATCCCTAAATCAATCTCCCTATCTTGATGGATACTATAAAGATTTTCAAGAAACAATACTGGGAAACTCTAACCATTGGGACTGACTGCATGGCAGGGGCCTCAAACTAAAAGACTGTAACCCTTACCAAGTGATATATACAACCTGTGGATATCATATTCCTTGCCTTGAGGTATGGTATGAAATTAACTTTAGACATGATCGAACAACCTCTGCACTCCAGAACTAACTCACCCAGAAACTGAAACTTGATTATCTTGGTTCTATAGTCAACCAAGGCATAGAAAGAATGCAACCAATCCATGATGAGGATGGCGTAAAAAATCTATCATGCTTAACTCTATCAAGTTTTCTAAAGAGACCTTCTAAAGGACTAAAACTGGTAATTGCAATAGCCTATTTCAACAACAATGGAATAACCAACTAGAGTGAGACAAATGACTCGTAGATATAAATTTAACCAACCCCAAAATTAATAGCAGCTTAGGTGTAACAAAATACAATGTATCCCCTGGATCTAACAACACAAAAGAATCTATGGAGAAGACTTGCATCCTACCAATAATAATATCAGGAGAATCCTTTTGGTCTTGGCTGGACCCTAGGGCACATAACTGATTGTGGCACTGACAACTACTTGTACCTGAAGTATTACCCTATTGGGTAGGGTGAGTTGGATAGAATTTTGATTCCCTTTTCTAGAACTGGACAATCTCTAAACCTATGAACTGATTGTCCACAACCAAAAACCCTATCCTAACTAGATAAACATCTCCCCAGATGCTTCTTCCCATACTGATTACAAGTGGTAAAAGTCATGGTATTAGAAGGTGCAGTACCTTGAGACTTAGCCCCTAGGGCTTTCCTTTTTGAAATTAATAAGGAGAAGGTGATAGATTCAGGGTACTAGATGATAACGAAATTGGTGCTGAATATTTCAGCTGAGATAAAGGCTTGTTTCCCCTACCATACCTCTACTATTGACTCTGATCAGGATGATTGAACCTTGCCTTCTTATTCTACCTCTCCCTCTCTTTCACATTCTATTCCTCCATCTACTAAGCATAAGTCTAGAGATATTCATATCTCCAATCAACATTGCCTCCTCACGCTGTTTCTTCACAAATCATTAATACTAGTAACATACTTGCTCATCTTGTCCCTATGATCAACAACTATCTTAGGACCATATTTAGACAGTTACATAAACTTCAGGCTATACTTCTTCACAGACATAGAACACAGCCTAAGGTTTATTAACTCTGTCTTAGCCTCCCTCAACTCTCTAGGAAAGAACTTATCCAGAAAGGCTTCAACAAATATATCCTAAGTAGTTGGAGTAGCACACTCACCTCTACTACCTTTCCACTGAGTGAACCAGAGATGAGCCACATCCTTGAGCTGGTAGGATTCCAACTCAGCTCTTTCCACCCCTAATCTGTATAAAAGCAATAATATTCACAATAATATTAGTGAAACCCTAGGGATCCTCATCTACCTTAGACCCAGTGAATTTAGATGGATTCATACGAATGAAGTCTCTAACCCTTAAAGAAATAATACCCCTGACTTGGGATACAGGAGCGACGACTTATCATTTGACCTATCGAGTGACTGCCTGGGACAATAGCTAAATACTATCTTGGAACTTAACGGTGATGCCTTTCTTAGGTTGAGCGGATAGATTGCTTCCTGACCTGATGAGTGGGATGTCTTTGAGGAGGAATATTGAATCTAAAAGGATAGAGCATGAGTTAGAGTGAGTTTTAGTCAGACTCTATAACATGATACAAGACATAAAAGAAGTGAGACTTCTCCCTAAATGCTCGCTATCCTTTCTATCATAAGTGTGGAGCATTACACACCCATAAAAGAGAATATACTATATGTGGTTTCATATTCCTATAACACTTGAACCATGGGATATTATAAAAAGTTTTTCACCCCCAAGTCTATGTATGGATGTACCACGATGCTCAAAACCCATAAGTGAGCCTAAGCTAGACATAGGCACATGCACCTGGTCATATACTTATCATATAGAGGAAGTAATAACAGATGTAAGGAGTAAAACTAGTAAAAATAACTCATAAAAACTTTTAAATGTCTAATAAGATGACCATAGTAATGAGAAACATTGTAGACCTATTAAAATCCTAACATATAATGTCCGGAACCTCTACTAAACTAGGGAAAACTGCTGGGACAAACCCCTATTCATCGCTCAACATAAATCTAAGCATCATAAACAGAATGTCTTAAAACACCAACTCCAGCCCCCGAGTGATATGAGGAATCACCAAGTTGATCTGCTAAACCCATTGACAAAGCTCAAGGATGATATGGAACGGTTGTATCTGCATTTTCATAAAATAATGAAGCTACAAAGCAAAATTAGTATGTCGATTATGTTGTTATGTGAGTGTACGCATAAAACATAATAAATCTTAGTTAATAAAGAAAATCATAAAAATAAAGCTAAAGTCATGTCATAAGTATAAAATTTTGTACAATATACAAAACATGTTGTAAGATGGAAATCATAAACTTAAGTTCAATCTTTAATTTAATTGAGTAAATCATTAGTTATTTTGCTCAATGCAGCTACTTAGCTCTAAGTCATAAATTTTGAGATGAGAGTTTCTAATAATCGACATAAATCATTCTATGAGAAACATAGAGTCTAGTGTCATAAATATATACTAAAAAAGGCTTCCCTAACTTGCCACAGTTAGAGCTAAGTTGTAAATTAAGCTCGGGATTCTTAACTAGCCAAAAAGGCAAAGTTGTACTGGCTACATAGTTTGTCAATTTAAACATCACCCTCTTCTAAAAAATAACATCAAGCCTTTTCAGACCTAATTAATCCTTCAAAAAATGCACCATGCTCATATATCATAAAATCGTACCATATTAGGCATATCTAGATACCCTGTCTAATTTTGGTCATTGATGGCTGACTAATGTCATATTTAAACTAAAAAGACTAATGATAGTTGAACCATAGTTCCTTAATTTTGTTATATGTTATATCATGCGTGCTTGATAAATATTGTTTAGTTCATGTAATTATCATATAACCAAGTTCATATATATTCCAATGCTAGTTCATTATTTTTATTATGCGAAAGTCATAAAATGCTATGATTCATGATAAATAAATTGAGTATGCTTCTTGATGTTAATTTGTATAAAATAGGTAAAGGTCATTATAAAGGTATTAAATCATGTAAATCTTGCATAGTTAAACTCATAAAGGAAATTTCTATAAGGAACACGAATTTTAGGTTTTACACCCTATATCAAAAGCATAAAGATTTCTTGAAAGTTAAAGGATTTTTGGCATGAGAGTTGAAAGAACTCTCATTGAATAACCCCAGACCTAGTTAGGAGTGAAAACCTGAGTAGATCTTGGGAGAAATTGAAGAACTTAGAACCCTAGTTGAAAACCCTTGAACACACTAATGAGAGAACTTTATGATGCCTTCTACTAAATTTCTTTAAACGCTTTAAAATAATAAAGAAAAGATTCTTGGAAATATATATTAAGGGTAAAAGGTGATTTAATATGGTTGTTTTCATGTAGTGGGGTTAAAGGAAAGGTATAACATGTCCCTGGATGATTAATGAAAATACAAAAAAATTCCTGCAATAGACTACCACGAGTTGACCTGCGACTAATGGTGGTGAATCACAAGTCATGAATTAAATCGTGTCAGTGAGGGTTGGTTCACTGAAATCTTTGGTCATGATTCCATGTGTCAAAAATTATGACTCCTAGGTCCATGTCACGAGTCGTGGGATAAATCATGGCATTATAGACTTTGGGATCATGATTGACAGTGTGAATCATAACTATGAGTGAGTCGTACCTCCATGGGTGGTCATAGACTCAAAATATGTTTTAGGAAGTTCAAAATTTCAAGGTTCTGTCCAAGCTCTTTACGACCTAATAGACGAGTTAGATGAGTCATGAAGGCCAGTCACGAGTTGTGAAGTGAAGAATGGATAGTTAATTAAATCTTCAATTAACTAAGGGGAGAAGAGAATGAATTTTATAAAAAGAGAAACCCAATTGAATTCCACAAATGAGTATCTTGATATGAAATTCACGGTAAGAAGTTCGGAGTCAACAATTGAAGTAAACCTATTACTATTCAACTATTCCTAAGCCTAGATGAACACTACTAAAGCTTGCAAGCTTTGTTTAATTCTTCATTCACGAAAGTCTACGTGCCAAATTTGATAGACCTAGAATTTATACTACTTATACTTTTAATATTTAAACTTAAGCCCAAAAGTGGCCCATAATGTCAATTTGTTCCCTTTACTTTTGGGTCATTTTAATTCAAGCCCAAATGACTTCCAAAGCTTCCCAAGATATTTTTCACACTCGGTTTTGGTTCCTTGACCCACATTTATGTACTTTAAAGCTCTATTTGGTGCCTTCGTGTTGATCATAGCTAGGATCTTCTTTCTAGCATACTTGGTACTTCCCGGTATCATATCATCCTCCCCTTCTTGGAAAGGATTCATCCTCGAATCCAAGAGAATACCTATTAGACAAAGAACAAAACAAAACCAATATCTCCTCATGGTATGAGGGTTAGCACAAAGATTACCATACACACCATACCCAAATAAGTAACATAAGGATTAAGGAACAAGAAGTTTGGCTACCCCGCTTGTTAAGTGCAAAAGATTTCACATAAAAGGGAAAAACCAATTGAAAAAACACACCTATGGGTTGAAAGTAAAAAATCATTAACCATCCACATACAACTCCTACCTCTATTAAATATCAACCACACACCAATATGGGTGTCATCATAAGAAAATAGGTAATAGAGAAAGGTGTTAAGAGAACTAATTCCTTCAATGTATGTCCACTCATGAATTTACAAGTATAATCAAGAATCATATCAAGTAAATTATCACAAGCGGAGATAACTAAAGAAGGAAACAAATTGCCTTGTGGAACGAGGCCACCTCACTTGCCCCAATAAACCTCCTAATGGAGTGGGCTTCCATATGGAGTCTGATAAACTACTCTATCTTGCCTAAACTATTTAAGGTGGCAATGAATATCACTCATGGTGTTGATAACTAAAACATACCATGGACTCAATCTTTCTTGGTAATGTGGCCAAGCTTCTCCCAACAAAAATAAGCATTTAATTTATTATCAGGGTCAAATGGAAGAGAGTTCCATGCACTCGGTTCATAGGAGAACCCAATTACCCCATTATTTCCCTTACTTTCTTACATATTACATTTTACATCGACACTATCATTATATGGAAATAGGTAATAAAGAAAGGTGTTCCTCAAAAAGACTTCATCTAAAGTGTTCTCATGAGAAATTGTACTTGTTGGTTCAAGTATAACATGGAATTGATCTGAATTGGAAACATTCACAGATGAAGAAGCAATCATAGCACAAGTATCACCTTCCTCTTCTACACCAACCCTTCCAAGTAATACACTACTATTCCCATAGGAAAAGGTTCCATCCTTGGAAAGTGCGTCATATATCCAGAGTGAGTTGTTAAAAAAAACTATATTCCCCAAAATAGGATATATGTTTAATGTCATGATATACCCAACTATGTACGTCTTCCATAGCCATGCAATCATAAAATAGACTATTATTCTCAAAATCATACTCTACTTCATAAGTTTTTTGATACGAACTAGAAAGGAAATCATAAGTCAAGGAATAAAGATCATTATTTAAGCACTTGAAATGACTATCCTCGAGGTTAACTTTATAACTTCTTCAGTACCATGAGGCCTATTAAATATATTATCCGATCCATCATGTAGTAGGTCATTGTCATGCTTAAGTTGAACCTTGGAAATAAACATGCTAATTGGTGGCAATTCAAGTTCAAAGGCTTTACACACAACCTTGCCACACTTAGGACCAACTAGCTTAGCATAAACGTCCTCAAGATAGGGATTCCTAGTTTAACTCAGACCACTAGTATCATCAAATGAATAACAACTCAAGGGTTCACGTGAATAAGGAAATCCATTATCATACTTATCAAGTACGAGTGGGGTATCATAAAAGGAATCATAATTAAGAGCTTCATCACTAAGACATTGACCTCTTGGGTTCCTTAAATACTCTATCAAGTCAACATTATAGTCACCCAGAGGCTCATGTCTTCCACATGGTTGTACAGTTTTGTCCAAGCTATGCGTATTAACACTAGGTAGACACAAAGCGATCTTACAATGAGAGTCAACCCGGTCATCCAAAGGATCAACTAGTGTTTGGTCACTCATAACATTAGAATTACTGTGCATCAAGCTGCTACCATATGCCTTACAAAGCAAAGGCTTTTTAGGCCCACAACGACACAAGCTATCACCTACATCCATTTTTCTACTAGCCACATAAGTGTAAGGTTTAGCGTTGTGACCTTTTAGCTTAAAAGAATCCTCCTTGCCTTGGTGTTCATGTTTGGAGAATAATAGATCCTTTAATAAGCTTCCATGATCCTCATAGGATTTAGTATGATGAGGCTCCTCATTGGGCTTGTTTCGAAGAATCCCTACACAAGAATCAAAACAACTAGAGAAAGAAGAAAGGTTAGTTTATGCTTGTGACAATCCACTCACTTCACTCAACATGACCTCTCCTTTTTCCACTCTAGGATTGTCACATATCACTCCCATATTACTTTAAATCTTTTATCTCTCATTTTGGTTGGAGTTGGGGTGAGTGCCAAGGATCCCAGGTAAAAGGTTGGAAAACCCCTTCACATCAAGCTTCCACTTGCTTCCATAAGGAGTTGAAGTAAAAAATTCTTTATTTGTCTACTTAGTAGAAACCACATATGGTGCATGCTTTTTTGCTTCTACTAAAGGCACCTTTATTGCATCCTTACAAGGAGTCTTCATAGGTTCTTGTTTCCCTTCGGCCTTAATCTTAACAATCAATTGGGAATGCTTTTCAAGACCCATTTTTGATTTTTTTGTATCCTCATCCAAGATTTTCTCATGTGAATTAGTCAAGTGTCCAATTGAAAGTGATTCACTTGCCTCCTTATTTTTAGTTGACAATGGTGAAAAGGAAGGGAACTCCATGATGTAGTTGTACCAATATTGCACATAGGGAATTCAATGGCTTAGGAACTACGGATTTTACAAAAGTATTTAGAAACCCTTCATTGGAATGATGTCACACCAAACTACCTCTTGACATTCCCCAAGTGAAACTTGCACTGTCACTCTTCTACCTACCCAATATCCTTATACTGAATATGGGCTTTATTGCACAACCCAAGGCAATACCAACCGTACAGCTGCATGAGGTGTAATATTGTTGTTAATGGAATAATCATCAAATTCAATTAACAATCCTTCACAACCACTTACACTCACCTTGGTTCTAAACATGTCACTACAAGAAAAATAGCCTTTAGTGACAAACGATTCTAGTCACTAACAGTCAAATTTTGGTCACAAAATGGCTTTAGTGACCAAAAAAAGTTAGTCTCCAGTTGGTCACTAATGCTCGGTCACTAAAGGTAATTAGTGACTAATTTGATAATGAGGTCACTAAAAGGTCAAAATTAGTGACCAAAACATTTGGTCACTAATTGGTGACCAGAAAATATAGTCACTAAAGGGCTGAAATTTCGGTCACCAAAAAATCATGTTCGATCACTAAAGGTGCCAAATTAATGATCATATTTAGTGACCAGATATAGTCGTCACCAATAAAGGCTAGGTCAACGCTTTTAATGACTAAATTTAGTGACCAAATTGGTGGTCTTCAAAATTATTTTAAGTCATCTATTTTTAGTGACTGCGTTTAGTGACTAAAAGATCGGTCAACAAAAAGTTTAGTGACCATATTTAGTGACCAAAACTGTAGTCAATAAAAACAGATGCAAGCTGTTGGTGACCAATTGTTGTGACCAAAATTGTGGTCATTACCATCCCAAATTACTAAATGCATGATAAATATTTTAACAGATCCAAAAGTACTAAAATCCAAACTAAATGTATTAAACAAAATACATAATTTCTCATCTAATAAAAGTTTACGTGCTACTAAACCATAATATAAACAAAACCACAAAACATCACCATAATTTCGTACAATGTTTTAACATATTGAACATAGAAAAAGAGATACTTAATTTAAACCTTAGCAAAAGCACTCCTCCTCGCTTCCTTCACATTTGTGCAAGTTCTCTATAGATTCCATTATGCATCACTGAAATAAAAGCACAGTTCATTAAACATTTACATAAAAACTTATAATGGTCTAATAGACACTCACTGTTATACCTTAAACAAGTATAAAAAACAAGAAACACTTATATGCTCACTAGATCTACAAAATGGACCATTTTAGAATCAAAGACATGAGTAGTAGGTTCCACACAGCAAGTGAAATACTCAATCACAGTGGACACCAACCAAAACCTATTTAGCTTAGTATCCAAGTTTTGCTCCTGGATCAGTTAAATAAAACAACTAGCCTGATCTTAGGTACACTGTTGGAATAGGGAAGACACTATTTTATATAAAATTAGGCAAAACATATCATAGAATTAGGAAGGGGATAAACCAAGATCCCAACCACTCACAGATTTTCCTTATTATTCTAAATGTATGGCTTTAATCTCTAAATGATAACACCCAGCAATTAATATGTAATAGAATCAAAAATTCAATAAGCAAAAAGGGATTTAAACAGGCTGGCCTTCATAGCCAATGGTGCTACTCTAACAGGTATGGTCTATTTTTTCTCTTTAACATCTTGAGTATGTTTTATTATCTCCGGTCTTTCTGCTAAAGAAGCTGCAACACTAGGCAGGAAGAGATTGTTTCCTCGATACAGGATTATGTAATATCCGTTTCTCAAAAGAATAACTCACCCGGTTAATTTCTGTCATGCAGCTCACATGTTAGCAATAAGACTATACAAATCTCCAATTCAAGGGAATGCAAGTAATATGTGCCACTTAGTGAGGGGTTACACATTCCTCGCAGAGAAATAGGAGGCATTGTAATATACTTTCGTATAGCACAAATATTCTCAAAGA
>JBDJHY010024696.1:0-14000 GCA_039654485.1 Withania somnifera | reverse complement strand
TAACTTTAGAATAGTGGAACTTCAGAGTGATTTCTTAGAAAACAATAGATAAATATAATTCTGACAGTTACATTATGACTGCAGACTTTTTTCTAGTAGGACTTTTAGTTCAGGTACAGGTTTATCTATTGCATTTTGAGCTACTTTTTGAATGTTAGTTCATTTGGACTTGAAATATTGACTTTCATAAGCTTTTGATTATTGAGCTTCATATTTGAATTTTGACACTTCCATCATATTTTGAATGTCAAATTTGAGCTGGTATGATAGTACATTTCCCCAGGTGATTGGAATTGTCTTAGAGGTCCAATTGTCTTTAAGCTTTTCTTAACTCGTATTGGCTCTGTTGGTTTTCGAAAAAATTTCATTCAAATGACCACCAATATTCACTTCATATATTTCATTGAGTCCAGAATGTCGTTTCTAGGTTAGTAGCATATTTGATTTGTGAAAATTCATCTCGAAATGTATTTCTAAGGCTTAACTAAAGAATTTTTCATTTCTAGTGTTTGTGCATCATTCCAATGGCCATGAAGGCACACCAGTGTCCCTTGATTAGTTGGAGAGGAGGTTTCACTAGCGACCCCATGGGTGCACCAGCGGCACCGCACTCGCGTCCCAAAGGGTGCACTTGCAGCATCCTATATAACGGCTCTAATCTTCATTTTCAATATTTTTTTCTTGTATCAACCTCTAGTGAAATGTCTTGTTAGCTTAAGTTATTGGTCCTCGATGGTGATAATCATTGCTGCTAGCTTAGGGAAACTTTCGTAATTGTTGGTTCATTATTTAATTGGTTAAATTCCGCATGATTCAAGCATATTTCTTCATATGAAAAGTTTTGCATTTCTTAACTTACGGGTTATCTTAAGACTCATTTTGGATCAATTTTTAACCAAAGGTTCCTTGAGGTATGGACTATACCCCATAAATTTTATTTCAAATTTCAGGCTGTAGGGTCTACGAGGTTGGTTTTTGCTTAATTTTTTTATGATATTTTATATCACAATATAGATCTTGTTCTTCTCATCTTAACTTGTATATTATGCATTTGATAGTTTGAGCAAGGTCGGGGCTTCATCGCAAAGTTTTTGCTTCCAACCTCTATTCTAGATAGTATTGTCCATGTCCAAGTAGGTTACAACTTACTTTCCTTTAAATTGGGACTTATAGAGTATATTCATTGTAAATAGCTAGTTTTTGGGGTACTTCCATAAGCTGGATGCCCCTTTTGGTAAAATTTACCTTTTCCCGCTATCGTGTTCCCGTAATGGATTATTCTGTGTTTCTGGATATTATAAACTATGTTGCTTACTGAGAGAAGCCTTTAGACCTAGAGGTGATGTTGGGTAGGTATATATGCATTGTGTAATCTTTGTGTTTTACTGGTGGCTTCTATCCTATATTGACATTTTTGATATATAATTTGAGATTTGGACTGTTTTGCAAGCATACATTATGTTTGGTAATTGAATATATTGAGAGGGCAGAGGGTGGTTGTGATCTCGAGCCCCTGGGATGAGTAATTTTTAAATAAAATAGAACTTTTGTAAGATTTAAATTAAGAAGGTATCACTATGTTGCTTATTGTGAGAAGCCTTTAGACCTAGAGGTGATGTTGGGTAGGTATATATGCATTGTGTAATCTTTGTGTTTTACCGGTGGCTTCTATCTTATCTTGACATTTTTGATATATAATTTGAGGTTTGGATTATGTTGTAAGCATACATTATGTTTGGTAATTGAATATATTGAGAGGGAAGAGGGTGGTTATGATCTAGAGCCCCTGGGATGAGGATTCTCGGGACTTGGTGACCCTAATAAGGATCCTCAAGATTTGGTGGCCTTGAGCGGGATTTCTAAGAGTCGGTGCTGTGGTTATATTCGTGAGACCTAAGCGAGAATCATAGGTTCAAGTTTTAAAGTGATGGTGGGCCTTGAGAGGGACTATCAAGAATGGACACTGATACTTTGATTAGAAAATCTTTGTTATATTATCTCATACCCCCCATTGCATTACATCATTATTGCTCTCTCTTGTACCCTACGGCCTTATGGGGAAAGTCACTTTGGGTTCTTGGTTGGTTGAATGTACCAACTATTCTGTGGGAGCGGAGTAAGGTTTTGTTTGATTTTTCCTTTCCTTAATGTTCCCATTTGTATGTTGAAGCCATTTGGGATCTTATATGCTTACTTTACTATTGCCTGCGATATTTGTTCCATTTTATGTTTCTTCACTCTTGATAATTGTGTATTTCTACATCACTTTACTGTACTAAATATTGACTTGTTTATCCTTAGTATTTTCTCGATTTGTACCTATTCTTAGTTGTTACACTGCAATGGAGCTCTAGGTACGTGTCCCGGTGCCCTCGACATTACTTTTATTTGTAAGCTATTTCCTTACTATAAATTAGACATATACTTTCTTGCTTTGTTAGATATACTTGTTAATTATTGATACCTAGTATTCATTCTCTTATTGCTAGTAGTAGTAGTATTGACTTGTGTTTCCTCACTTTATTTGCTTGGTTTGACCTGTCTTTACCTTTCCTCGATCTTTAATTTATTTATGATTTAGTTACACCTAGTAGGTCTATAATTTATCCTTAGTATTTTCTCAATTTGTACTTTATTCTTAGTTGTTATACTGCAATGGAGCTCCAGGTAAGTGTCCCGGTGCCCGACATTACTTTTATTTATTAGATATTTCCTTACTGTAATTTAGCCATATACTTTCTTGCTTTGTTAACTTGTTAATTATTGATACCTAGTATTCATTTACTCCTGCTGCTAGAGGTAGT
This sequence comes from Withania somnifera, assembly GCA_039654485.1. Taxonomy (NCBI): domain Eukaryota; kingdom Viridiplantae; phylum Streptophyta; class Magnoliopsida; order Solanales; family Solanaceae; genus Withania; species Withania somnifera. The sequence continues at coordinate 11,196 of JBDJHY010024696.1, read as the reverse complement.
AGTATTGACTCATGTTTCCTCACTTTATTTGCTCGGTTTGACTTGTCTTTACCTTTCATTGGTCTTTACTTTATTTATGATTTATTTACAGCTAGTAAGTCTACAATGCCTAATGGCCACTTGTATTTTGTACTCATACAACACTTATGCATCCCTTATTGGTGTTTTGATTTTGGTACATTTCATTAGAGGAGACGTGATTATATTGACTAGATATCCAGTTCCTCGGATATTATGTACATACTTTGTATTTAGTTTATGTTTCCATTTTGGGTTGTATATATGTATATTTTTTTTACTCCGTGTGTAGTTTGCTTTTATCTCTACTGATACTTGGTTATGGAATATTGTGTGTATATGTATGTCTTCCCTTATCTCATATTTCTCTTGAATCTGCTGTTGTACTTAGTTAAATCTTATTGATTGTTGCTCTGGGCTGAGGAAAAGGTAGGCCTACAGGTGGGGTTTTGTAGGCGCCGTCATGACCCAAGTTTGGGTCGTGACACATATCAATAATTCATAAAAGTAAAATTAAATTCTAGACCTAAACACTTGTAGTTAACATATTCATGAAACTAGTTTTAGACATGGGTAATCCACCACTTAATAGCACGCATAGATAGTAGTAATTAATCTCTGAAGAACTTGCAAAAAATTGAAGGATTTATGGGGAAAACCCTAGCCCTGTGAGAGAAGCATGAGCGATTGAATCTTATGATTATTGAAAGAATGAGAAGAGAGTGAAATATTTTCTAAGTGTGATATTTATACGGACCCTAGAAGAGCTTAAAATGATGTATTATTAAGGTTTAAAGAATTGGAAGTTACCAAAAACCCTTAGAAAAGCAAACTAAAAAGTGGACTGGACACTTTCCACCTGTAGGTTCACAATGTGACCCTATTCCATGGACCGTAAAACGAGTCGTGGAACTTTAATGGAGAAAAATATATTTTCTGTATTGGGTTTCTGCGAGAGATTTTACACTCCATGATCCCACTCCACAGACTGTAGGAAGATTCATGATATTTAGAGTAAAAATTTTTGATTTTACAACTTGCATTATACGTTAGGTTTTATAGTCCATGGAACTATTCCATGGACTGTATTGCCGTTCATGGAATGCATGAATGGCAGATTTTGGGAATGAAGTCCACAATGCATTCTACGAGTTTTGAACCCATTCCATGACTTGTGGACTAGTTTAAACGAACCTAATAACTCACAGACCTATTCCACAATGTTTTCGATAGTTTATGGAGAAATTCTACAGATCATGAAACACTTTATTGTCTAGGTATTATTCTGAATTTTCTCTAATGTTGATCTAGTTTTTGTTTTCTAAGTATAACACATGCATGTGGTATTACAATATCTCCCCTTGAGATCATTCATCGTTGAATGAAGTCTAAATCTAAAGTAAGAGTAGGATTTGACATAAAAAGTGAATTCCAAGTCTAAAACTAAGCATGCATGGAATTACTTGAATAAGATGAAACTAAACAAGGATGAACTTGAACACCATAACATGAGGATACACATAAGAAACATGATAGGGCTGAAATGATAACATGGAAACTAAAAAGAACTACTAGGAAGAAAAAAGTTGATTACCTTGAGTTGTTTCTGAGCTGGAAAGGAAAAGATGAGGGTACGTAGCTATATACTAGCTTCTACTTCCCATGTAGCACCCTCTATGGACTGATTTTTCCAAAAGACTTTAATTTAAGAAATCTCTTTATTTCCTTAGCTTGTGAACCTATATATCAAGAATTTCTATTAGGACCTCTTTATAAGATTGGCTATCCTTAGTTCCAACACTTTCAACCGAAATAGCAACTTATTGGCCTCCAATGCATTTCTTTAGTAAAAAAAAAAAACATGGAATATTGGATGAATAGATTCTAACTCTACTGGAAAATCAATCTCATAGGCCACCTTGCCAATTTTTATCAAAATATGGTAAGGGCCTATATAAAGGGGTCTGATCTTCCCCATTCTCCAGAATCTCATAACTCCCTTCATGGGGAAAACCTTCAAATATACCAAATTATCAATGTCAACTTAAGATATCGTCTCCTAAAATTTGCATAGGATTTCTTGTGTTTATGGGATGTTCTCAAATGCTCTTGGATAAGCTGAACTTTCTCTGTGACTTTATAAATTGGTCATGCCCCATCACTACAACTTTACCTGCCTCAAACCAAACTATGGGAGACCCACACCTCCTTTCATCCAATGCCTCATAAGGTGTCATCAAGATACTAGCATGGTAACTGCTATTGTAAGCGAACATCAACCAGAGGAAAATGATCATTCAAATTACCTTTGAATTTAATAATACATTAACTCAATATATCCTCCAGAGTATGAATCATCCTCTCTGCTTGACTGTATATTTGGGGATTGAAGGTTTTACTGAGATTGACTTTAGTGCCCCTACCTTTTTGAAAACAACTCCATATATGTGAATTAAAATAAGTCCCTCTTTTTGAAATGATGGATAGAGAAACACCAGGATATATTACAATATTCTCAATGTAGAGTATGTTATATTCTTAAATTTTATAGTTATCCATGACTGATACAAGATCAGTAGACTTGGTCACCCTATCGATAATCATCCATATATAGTTATGTTGGGTCTTAGTCTGGGGAAACCTGTAATGAAGTCCATGTTGATCACTATCCATTTCTAGAAAGGAATAGTGAAGCCTTGGGTCATCCCTACTGGTCTCTGATGTTTTTCTTTGACCTTCTAGAAATTAGTACACTTAGCTATGTCCTTGTTCATACGGTTCCACCTATATACCTCCCTAAGGTCTCAGTACATCTTTGTAGAACTGTGATGGACACTATATCTGGTACCATGAGCCTCTGCAAGAATCTTCTCTCTAATCTCATAAAAATTCAAAAAAAAAATATTTCCTTGATATCTGAGTAGAATATTAGAATACCAATACTTCCTGCTTGTCAACTGCAACCTTCAATTAGTAAACACTTGGTCGTCTCGAGGTTCCTTCACCTGAACAACCAATGATAACTGAAGCATTCTAAAAATCAAACCTTTAACACCTAACTGAGAAAGTTGGTGTACATCTTTAACCAACTCTTTCTTTATATTATGTGCATGAGCCACATTGCCTATAGGGAACCTGTTGATGACATTTTCTACACACTGGCCTTACCTAGATGGTAAAGCAAAGACATATCATAATCATTCAAAATATTAAGTCATTTTCTCTGTAACAAATTCATCTCTTTGTGACTGAAGACATACTGTAATATCTGGTAATCTATGAAAACATCAACATAAATACCATAAGGATATTGTCTTTAAATCTTCAAGGAAAACAAGCTATTGCTAACTTAAGATCATGAGTCGGCTACTTCTTTTCAAGATTCTCTAGTTGTCTAGAGGTATATGATATAACCTTGACATTTTGTATCAAAACACACTCGAATACAACTTGAGAAAGGTCACAATATACCACAAAACATTTAGTACCCTCTGACAGGATCAACAGACCTGAAGTCAAATGATATTTCAACTTCTAAAAGAATACAACTTGAGAAAGGTCACAATATACCACAAAACAATCAGTACCCTCTGACAAGATCAGCACGAGAGCTGAAGTCAAATGATCTTTCAACTTTTGAAAGATCTTTTAAAACTTTATTTCTATTGAAACTTCACTTTCTTATGAGCCAACTTGGTCAATGGTGAATCAATAGAAATCCTCAACAAACCTCTCATACTAACCATATAAACCGATGAAACTCCAAATAATAGAAGGAGAGGTAAGTCTAGGCCAGTTCTTCACTGCCTTTATCTTTTGACCATCTACTTGAATTCCCTCGCTGGAAACAACATGGAAAAGAAAGGCAACAGACTTAAACAAGAATTCACACTTCAAAAAACTTAGAATACAACTTCTGATCTTGAAGTATGCAATACAACTCTCAGATGATCTGAATTGTCCTCCTCACTCATGGAATAAACTAGGATATCATTTATGAAAATAATCACAAACATATATAGATATCTTTTGAACACCACACTTATAAGATCCATAAATACTATGAGAATACTGGTTCATCCAAAAGACATAATAATGAATTCAATGTGACCATACCAAGTTATTAAAGCTATCTTTGAAACATCACACTCCCAAAATATGAGCGGATAGTAGCCAGATCTGAGGCCAACCTTTAAGAAATAACTAATTCCTTGAAGCTTGTTGAATAGGTCATCAATCCTCAAGATGGGATACTTGTACTTAATCCTGACCTTTTTCAACTATTTGTAATCAATTTATGTATGGAGAGAACCATATTTCTTCCAAAAAATGAGAACTGGAGCACTCCATGGAGACACACTAGGTTGGATGAGACCTTTATCAAGGAGATATTTTAACAAATCTTTCAACTTTTTGAACTCTTTTGAAGATATTTTACAAGAAATAAAGGAGATAGGTTGAGTATTAATAAGAATTTCTATGTCGAAGTCAATCTTCATTTCTAGAGGTACTCTAGGTAGATACTTAAGAAAAATTACTGGAAACTCATTTACTAAAGGGAATGACTGAAGACTAGGAGTCTGGGTTTCAGAACCCTTAACTCTAAATAAATGGTAGATGTAACCTTTTAATATAACCTTTTTATCCTTAACGTATGAAATAAAGAAACCCCTAGGCACTGCCTAACAACTTGACCGCTCTAAGACTTGTTATCTAGGAATCTAAAGTTAACAATTTTTGTCCTATAATCGACTGATTCATAAAATTATCATAACCATTTTTAATACCTCATGTTTATATTAGCTTAAAATTGAAAATCTCATCTTAGAAATCAAACCCAGAATAGAAATTACCCTTGGAAGCCACGAGCCAAGTCATGAATCATGGCATTCTTTCATGGGTTCATCTGTCAACTCGTGGGAGTTGGGATAGAACCTTGACATTCTGATGCTATTGAAAAATACTAAGACCAGTGCCATGAGCAGAGGTACATAGTATGACCCTGGGTTATGAGTCGTATTGTCAAATCATGGGCCTGAAGTCCAAAAATCCAAATTTCAAATCCCTGATGCCATGAGTCATCCCACGACTCGTGACATTGACTCCTCTTTATCGTACCTAGGAGTCATGGGGTCCTGAGACAAATTTCCACTAAAAAAAAACCTCATATGATGACTCAAGCACGAGTTATGACTTTTCACCACGAGTTTTAGGTTCACTCATAGTGATTTGCAATAGAAAATTTCCTGTATTTTTACTTAAGCATTTATCGGTAATTTAGACACTTCCTATGACCTTATTAACCAATAAAAGACCACGATAAGAGTTTTTACCCCTAATATAAATAGTTCAAGTCTTTATACCTTGTTAATTTTCACAACTCTTAGAGAAATTCAATAGAAGGAGTTAGAAAGCTCTCTCAGACAGTACCTTCAAGGTTTCACCTAGGGTTTCAACTTCTTTACTTTCTCCAAAGTTCTACTCAAGGATTCACTCCAAATAATTCATGTTGGTATTGAATGATGTTTCCTCCAATCCATATTCCCCAAAACCTTTAGTTTTCAAGAAAAATTTATGTTCTTCAATCTAGGTTTAAGGTCCAAATTAAATAATTTACTTGAAATTATTACCATGAGTTTAATTATGCAAGATTCACACGATTTATGACTAGCATGATCTTTACTTGTTTTTTATGAATTTGTAGAAAGAAGTAAGCTTTTACTTGTTATAGTATACACCATGATCAATTCACAACTTTAGTATATAACAATTCATAAAATTACTATTTGCTCATCATGAACATGAATTCCATGAAACTTTACATGACTTAGAAACACTCATGAAGAATTAGAATGCGAAATATGATAGAAAATATGAAGCTTCGATCCAAGTATCATTAGTCTTTTCATGTTAGACATGGCATCCAGCTGATCATCAATGACCAAAATTTGACAAGAGATCTAGTTATGTACAATATGATAACTTTTCACAAAAAATATGAGCATAGTGAATTTTTTTTAGGATTAGTTAGAACTTAGTGGACTTGAGTGTGTACTTGTTAAAAGAGAGTGATCATCAAGTCCCATAAACTGTGTAGCTAGCACATGTATCCTTTATGACTTAGTTAAGGATCCTTAACTTAGTTTATATCTTATTTATAACTGTGGAAGCTTATGGTAGCCATTTTCAGTGTGAGTTTATGACACTAGACTGGATGTTGATCATAGCATGGTTTATGTCGATATTAGAAACTCTCACCTCATGACATTAGATTTTAGAAATAAATAGTTGCATTGACCTAAATAAGTTATGATTTGCTTAAATATTTTATAGACCTTGATATGAGATTTATAACTTTAAGTTTATAAAACTTTTGGTCATTGCACATATTTTTAGACTTATGATATGATTTTTAACCTTATTTCATGACTACATCTACGAATTAATGTTTATCATGTTATTATACATGTACTCCCACACCATTATATTTAATGTAATGACCTTGTATTATGGTTGTATTATCTTTTAAAATATAGATACAAGACTTCAATGTCATCCTCGAGGTTAGTAAGAAAATTACAACAGAGTATCTTGGCGAGTCCTAATAGCATCGAGGGCCAAAATTGTTAACGTTTTTTTTATTTATTTGACATTTTAGACTCATGTTGAGAGATAAATATTTTCCAAGAAGTTCATGCTAGTTCTAGTACAAGTTTTAGACATGTATGTTTAGTACGCTGACACTTCTATTATGCTATTTTTCTTTTGATCATCAAATGAAACTTCTAAACATTATGAGTCACTTTTAATAGTGTTTTTCAGTATGTCCTTTGCTTCTTCTAATATACACTCAGTATATGACGAGGTGTATATGCCAAGAGCTAACCTAGGCTCACTTATAGGCCCTGAGCATCGTGTCCAGTCTAAGGTGTAGACTCAGGGTGTGACACTAGTATATTTCAAGAATGACGTCAAAGTCTAGCATATCAATTTCCACTAAGTTATTTGGACTAATTTTATGGATGATTGAGACTGGACACTTGCAGTACACTCTTCTTAAACTATCGAGTCACCGAGTGGAGTAGAGTCTGAGAGAAAGGTTCTTTGAGTTTTTAGGAATCACTCTAAATTTACATACAACGTAAGGGGTAATGAAGGATAAGGGTATCTCATAGATCAAGTAAGACATATACATAAAGAGAGTAGACTTGTAACATAAAAGTCACAACATCTGGAGAACTTTATTGATCTTGAGAGGTACTAAGTGCGTAGAATTAATGCTAGTGTTATGTACCTGAAGCACTTGATGTATCTCTCCTCTAAAACCTGCGGTCAATTTAAGAAGCTGAATGTACTGTTGAAGCTGTTGGGGCAGTTTGAGATGTCTGATCTCATTTAACCCCATTATATCTCCGGGCATTGGGGAAATCCTTTAAATTGTGGCCTACTTGGAAATGTCAAAAAAACTATCTCTACCCTATCTACATTTTCCTAGATAATACTTCCTACAACAATTGAAAAAGGGATTTATGGGATTCTGAGAAACACTTTTATGAGATTGTGAGGAAGACTACCTAAAATTCTTATTATTCCTGGGCCTTAGGTCTATAGAACTAGCTATAAACTAGGCAGCTAGTCAAGATTATCTTTTCTAAGGAAGGACTTGTTACTTGACCTATGCTAACCAGAACCGTACGAGGCTAACTTGGCCTTCTTGTTTTGGTACTCCTCCCTATATTTCACCTTGTCTTCCTTAACACCTTGGGCACACACCATTAGTCTAGATATGTAGATTTCTGGGATTAAAAATGCCGCCTTACACTCTATTTTTACCAACTTACTAGACCTTGCTATGAACTTTCTTATCTAGGATCTTGCATCTGAAGCCATCTTTGGAACATACCTAGTAAGTTGATAAAATTTCAGACCATACGCTTCCACAGTCATGGAACCAACTCCAAATTCCTTAGTTCATCCTTCTTTCTCTCCCTCTCAGTCATCCCACTCTATAGAAGAATAATTTTCATCCCTAAATTTCTCTCATGGTTAAAACCAAAAATAAGAAACATCCTTGAGTTGGTAAGAACCTAACTCAACTCCTTCAATAAATTCTAAATTTATGAATTAAATGATATTAAGAAACTCATCATGAAGATTTAAGGGTCCTTCTCAATCTTCGACCCAGTGAGCTTTACAGGATTCATCCTTGGGAACTCAAGAACTTTGTATGTATCTGGAGAGCTCTAAGATATGGGCAACTAGCTAACTAATTTTTCTGGTTGGACAATGCTTGACCAGTTGTTTCAACACACTGATGGATCTCCTTAATTTAGTGTTGCTTGCCTTTGTATTGAGAAGATGGACATCAAGAACATGAGTACCTCTTGTCATGATAGTATGATCTTGAGGAGGTGGAAATAGAACCTGAAGAACCTCTAGCTGAGGACTGATATGAGCTTCATGTTGAGTTCCAATAATATGAGTCGAAACTGAAATTGACATTGGACTATGAAAGATTGTTACAATTCTATAAAGTACACTAGAAACCTAAATATATTAGAATCACAATTAAAATCATGTAAATTACATTTAAAGTTGTAAATCACAAAGCTATAATCATGTTGAATTTCATAAACTTGTAGTCATGCTGAAGACATTATAAAGAAGTAAACATGTTGGAGACTATATAACCATAAGAGTTAAGTTAAAAATCATAAACAATGGGGGTGAGTTTATAAATCTAGAACAATAAGGGAGTTTTTCTTAACCGAGAAATATCATGTGGGATATGCAATCCAACGTAATAACCCAAAGTTGGAAGAGTTACCTTATACATTTCCAGGGTATAGAGGTTATTGATAAACTAGTAAAGGTGTGATCACAAAAGCCACTCTGGGCAATCACTTGGGAAAATCCACCTAGCATCTAATAAGACCTGTGTGAAAATACAGTTTGAGGAATTGAATTTTCGTAGTGCTAAACACTCCTCCAAAAATTGACACAATGCATGAATATAGCATAGGCAAATAAATACTAAAATTAGACATAGCAACTATGCATGACTAGAAAAATATTTTTTAAACTAAATTCCTTGAATTAGTACCAGTCATGCATAAATTTTTCTAAAGCTAGATTATCATGTCAACTTTTCTTGATATCCTACAATGAGTGAAGATTCACGATTTCATGCTTGTTATGGAATCTTGTGAAACTTAGACATAATTTATAAGGTCTATAATACTGAACATGGTTTTTCTGTAAATAAGTTACAAGATAATGCGATAAATATGAACAAATCAATAATATAATGTGATAAATATGAACAAATCAATAAGTCATAAAAAGTTGAATTAAACCATAGAACTGAACACTTGTACTTAACACATTCATGGAATTGGATTTGGAAATATGGATGAAAGAAATCCACCACTGAATATCATGCATACCTAGTAAATATTAATTAGTAAAGAACTTGTAGGTTTTGTGGAGAAATCCCTAGCCCTATAAGAGAAGTTTAAGCTGTTGAATCTTCTATGTTTTAAAAGAATAAGAAGAGAGTGAAATATTTTCTAAGTGTTGGATATTTATATGTACCTTGGAACAACTTAAAAAGACATAGTATTGAGGTTTAATAAATTGGGAGTTCCACCAGTGGGTTCATAGTCTGTGATCCTGTTCCACAGATCGTGAAATAAATCGTGGAATTTCACCAGAAAAAATTCTCTTTCTGGATTGGTGATCTCGCGGGTCAGATTTTATAATTTTAGGACTTGCATCCATGAGAGATTTTATGGTACATGGAACCATTCCATGCCCCGTACTTCTATTACTAATGCATGGCAAGAACCTTATATTTTGGGCATGAATTCGATGACTTAGTCTATGATTCGTGATCCCATTCCATGACTTGTGGACTGGTTTGTGGAAGCCTGGGAACTACTAGACTTATTCAATAATAGTTTCCATGGTTCTTAGACCCATTCCATTGACTGTGAACCCCTTCCACATTCTTTCTGAGTGTTGATCTAGCACTAGTTGTTTTATTATATATGACATGTGTATTACATACTACAGGATTGCAAACCATATTTTTTATCTATTAGAACCATCAAAATAAAAATTTAAGGTCATCTTGACCAAATATTGATGAAGGTCAAACCTTAACTTAAAATTCTCAACATTTTGTCCAACAACTCAAAATACATCTAAAACCCCAGTACCCGAATTAAAGGTTCAACTTGCCCAGAAATCATATTTCAGACCTATCTGATTTATCAAAAATCCATTTTGGGCTTGTCTTTGATAAAGATTGGCTTCTGTCAACCATATCAACCTTCTAAAATTAGAAGCTTGCACAATTTTCAACCAATTGCCTTGATATCCAAGCCATCTATACAAGAAAAACACAAATATTATCAAGCAACTACACGGAGCAATAAAGTGATCATTTGACACATAAATCAAGAAAACACATATAGGGTTGTTACATAAAGGTATAAAAGTTTTTTTTTGTCATATTATTATGGAGAAATGACTAGAGTAGGAGATTCTTGTTAGGTAGAGAAGTATATCTAGGATAACTCATCTGCTATTTGAGATCCTAAATACAATTCTAGACCTGCTTGAGGATGAACATTATTCTTAATGGGGGAGAATGTAAAAACCATCCTCTTATTTAAAACAGTCATACTTCAATTCATCTCTCAATGCCTTTGAACATGTTTTCTTTACCTTTAGACACATAGAAGAGAGTTTCGGTTAGAGATTTGAAGGGCTTGGGACAGTTTTGGAACTAATTAGGAACTCACCCTTCTTTTTGGTTATTTGAGTTCGATTATGGGATTTTGAATCTTTACACACACACACACACACACATATTTATACATATATATACATATGCTTGTTGGGGGGAGGGGGGAACTTATTGGCATTTTTGCATTTGAAATCGAGGAGTTTCAGTGAAAAATTATTGAAACTAAGTTGGATATAAAATTTTTTTCTAGTACTTATGAGCAGGGGACCCACCTGGTGTCGTTAGGATGCACGTGCTCCTAATAGTTCTTTTAAAAAAATTGTATATACATGTATATATATATATATTATTATATATATACTAGCGAACAGGGTAATATGTATAATTGTACACCCATAGCCTTAAAGATTCTATTGGTGCATTGG
>JBDJHY010024588.1:0-11850 GCA_039654485.1 Withania somnifera | reverse complement strand
ATGACCATGGCGGTCTACGATCCCGAAAAGTCTGCTACTATATTGGCACCCTCAAGCGCATAAGATGTGAAGTCTACCCTGTGAGAGTCCAGAAGCTCTAAAGTTTGAAGGTGCTCCTCACAAATCGTAAAGAACTCATGGGGGTCCTGTCCCAGTGCTCCTGAAAAACTGGCGGGGGCAACTCGTAGGAAATGGTCCAATATCTTTCGCACCTCAAATGCGGGTATAGCAGGAGCTAATGCTGGTGCAAGGGCAGTTGAAGTAGTTTAAAATGATGCAACCACAGTTCTTCTAGTGGTGGTGCTGGAGCTGCAGAAGGTGGGAGAGGCGGTACACTCTGTACCGCTCCCTGAGCAGATGACTGCGGCCTGTCTGCTACTGTACCGTCTAGCACCTAGAGCATCTTCCATAATAAGTCTCTGAACACGGCAGGCAGTGGCTGAACAAGATGTAATGGTGGCACGAAGGGTGCCTGTGGCTGTAAAGTAACTGGGTAGTAGTAACCGACAGAGCATCCTCCTCGACCCCCTCCTAGCTTACTGGGGGAGGGTCCCAATCTACCAAAGATCCTATGGTGCGGACCATCTACAAATGAATGAGGTCAAAGTAAGTTCTAGAAGGCATAAATAACAACGCATGGTAAGATTCAAAGGAGAACAGTGTTTCCTAAGGTATACCATAGCCTCCCGAAGATTAGATGTGGACTTCTACACCCCGATCCATGTTCTACCAGGCACTTGCTCATATGCTAATGAGACCGATGAACCTAAGCTCTGATACCACTCTGTCAGGATCCAAAATCTCGGGTCATGATGGTGTCTACAACCCTCCTGTAGACAATCCTAACCCTACAGCCCAGAGCTACGTACAATGGGCAATAAACCCTTAGAATAAGCAATGTATCAAAGAAAAGCATAAACAATACATAATGATGGAAGCCAATAGGGAATCATACAAAACTTAAATCCCAAAACCTGCTTTCAAAGGCATGTGGAACTACTATACAAAAATCAACGAAAAATACAAAATATAAATCTTCTATAAAATGTAATACAATACAAGGCCTGCTATGGCTTGAGAAAGAAAGCCAAGTAAAGGAAACCACAGTCGGTTCGAATGACGAAGCTCACTATAATCTTCGTAGTCATCTGGATCTACTCCGCACAATCATCACATCGCTAATAATCCCTGCCTCTATCTGCACCACAAAAAAGGTACAGAAGTGCCGCACAAGTACTAAACTAGGTACTCAGTAGACATCATTGGCCGACTGGGCTAAAATATAATACGAGTAATAAAGCGAGGAAGTAAAACAGGTCGATAATAGTATAGGAAGCAGTAAAACTAGTAATAAGCAGAAGAGAAAGATATCGAATATACCAGTATAGAGCTAAAGGAACTAAACATGATAGACACAGGCTATAGAGTCCAAAATCCGAAACCCCGTGAAGAAATAAGGAAAATATACTTGTACTCCAGCTCAGTCAAACCTAACTAACCATGATACAAAGTATGCAGGAACCACAAATAAGGATCAAATAGAAGGATACCACTAAATAAGAAATACAAATAAACACACAAGGACCTACCAGCGTCCCATACCATCGGTAAGTACAAAAAACACAACATATCCTACCAGGCACCCTTTTTTGTCAGTAAGCATAAACAGCACAGCAAAACCCACTATGACTTCCCCCTTAAACCAGGTGAGCACACACTATACTAAGGAAAATACACAGGGTGGATGAAAGCAAAGTAAAATAGTATCAACTTTGGTACAAACCCCTTGTCAGTGCCTGTAACAAAACGAGGGTGCAATTTTTTAGTGCCAATATCAAAATGAGGTCCCAACCCTTTAGTGCCAATATCAATCCAAATAGTCAATTTACAAGAGTAACAATACGGTAGAAGCAATAAGGTAAATAACAACAAAAAATGGAAAATTAGCGGATTCTAGGATCGTCCAGAGGCCACCAGCTAAGAGCTTATCTCACCGCACTCGTTGCATAACAGCTAACATAATTTTTAAGGTCAGTGGCCTCGTCACGGTGGCCCAAGAATCGGGCATCCAACCCTTCACCCTCTATATCAAAAAAAGGCCGAGGATCAACTTAAATAACCTGGCACACACTACTAGCCATATCACAAGCATAATAATATTAACCTAGTCTAAAATGCACAAAATAAACCTAGCCTACCTAGATGCCAATAGAAATCCCCGAAGTGTGCGCACGGTAAACCCGATGCTCCAACACCAATGATATCACCCAAAACTATATAAATTACAAGCCCAGGGATCAAAATATAAACCATAAGATCCATATTGAAATTAGTAATTCGGATCAGGAAGCGGGCCCTGCAGCCCAAAAATACAAGCTAAATACACTGGTGCGCAGCCCTATGCCTAGGGGACTCATGGTCCAAATATTAGCTCAAGGAGACAAGGAATCGAAGGCTAAATATAGGCCTAAAGTAATTAAATAATAAAAAAAATTCACAATTAAAGAATAGCAGAAAATAATGAGAATTACCCGGAAAACTACGCGCTGCGACCTCTCACGATCACCCTAGAAACTCCCCGCAAGCCCACACAACTTAAACACCTTAAACTAGCCAAAAATCCACAAACTTAAGCTAAAGATACGAAATGCCAAATCTGGAAATGAAAGGGGGTAATCCCCTATTTATAGGCAGTAGGGGTCATTGGAGTGCCCCTTTTGTCTGCAGGCGCGACCCCGCTGTGGTGGCTGCTCGGGCGCAAAGGAGGACCTCACAAGGGAGGCCCCTGGTCATAGGCGTGACCACCCTAGGGAGACCCCTAGGCCACTGGAGTGGTCTATGACCTGCAACAAACAACACAAAAATAGAAAAACTCCGTGGGGTCTAAAACGAGTATTCGGAGTCCAATTTTAACAAGCTAAAAGTGCATTTTGGGTGGAAAACACACCACAGACTCAAAGAAACAACCATCCGAGGTATTTTAACTGACAAAAAACCAAAGTCAAAAGGATCAAAATGGAGCCTAACTAAGGTCTTCCACAAACCTAGTCAAATAAAACCAGGCACCTCGGGAAGCAAACCAATGGCTCAACTAGAGAGCTGAAGGAATTGATGGAATCCTGATCCAAAGCTCTGATCATCAAAGGACTACCGTGCTCTAAAAAGATTCGGCTGGGCTGAATTTCCACAAAACAACCCAAACTCAAAACAAAAAGCCCAGGTCACAAAATTAGGGTCTACCTAGACCAAACTTGACATTTTAGAGCTAACGAAACTATCAAAATTCTATTTTGAGTGCGTTTACTATTATTTCACTCTTGAGTTCTACTGTTTCAAAATAGAATCTTCAAAATAGGAAAACTGAGATAACGAGCAAATGAGTCACTAGGGAACTGAGTTACTGGTCCCAGCAGGTCATAAATGACCTGGGTAACTACCAAATAGAACTAAGCATAGGAAAAGATGAAATTTAAGGAAATGACCAAGTGGGTCATTACAAATACTAGGCCCTTCTTTCTTTTTATTCATTTCACAATGAATTAATAACTACTCTACATCTATGCATATCACATTAAGGAGGAGAACACTTACTGGAGTGAATTTTATCAATACTTGACTAGTTTTGTGAACCACTTATCGCATAGATTTTCGTGTTTTAGTAATTTTACTATCATTTCTATTGGGTAATTCTTTGATATCTCTTTAGTTGTAAATTTCTTCATATTACATATACTTTCGAGTAATTATTTCTTAATTATTACCTATCAAATTGAGCCCTATTTTGTACCCACAAACCATGATTTATGCTCTACGTGCTGGCATAAATATTTTGTCTTTCTGAGCTACGAGGGTTTATGGGCCTGTTTTTAATTTAGATTCTGACCCTTCTATTTTTATAGAAATGTGGGTCTTGTTTTACTGATTTTGACATGTGGGTTATGTTATTTCTAGATTCGTGTGAATTCCAAGCTCATCTATGATTTTTGATATCTCAACGTGCTTTTCGAGGTTTCCATTAGAATTTAATTAGGCTATGACTTACTATTTTTAGAGTGGATAGAGATGCATATGTTCGGTAAATTTTCAGCTCAGGGTTGGCTTACTAGTTTGGAGCCTTATTCACATTATTTCTTTGTCCTATGACCTATCTTGTTGGCCTTCTCACTTGTATATATAACCCTGCAACTATGTGTTCCCATTTGTATGTTTCACAATGTCTATGGGATACTGTTGTGATTGAGGAGGAGATTATAGTAGTTGTTAGAGCTTAGTAGCTAGCCCCCAGACTTAGATTGTGGCTTTAGAGTCGATCTAGGTTGATAGTTTGATGTGTTTGATGACCATGCATGTTTATTGGGATGGTAAAGCATTATTGAATTAAAAGACTATGAAACCATTTTATTTTCATTGATATCACCAATATAGGAGGTTTTTATCTATTATTACATACGTATCCACGACTGCAGAGCAGTATGGAGCTATTTTATTACCCTATCATGATATGTTTTGAAAATTCCTATACGACGAATGTTGAGTTTTCTATTGAGACATGGTATACGGGCAGAGTCAGGGTTTTTTCATTTATTCCTGATGAATTTTCCCTAGTTGGCTTTTTACAAATGTTTTGCATGCGGGTTCGAGTCTCTCTACTGGCCCTATCGACCTAGGTCGCTGTATTGGAGCATGAGGCGTAGCCTGGAGGAGGGTTATATGGTGGAGTAATGATATACAGTTTGAGTCCTTCGTAGGTCTTATCTTGCGTGCCTTTCCACTAGAGGAGGAGCATGGGGGATTAATATTGGGATAAATTTACTTTTCTGATCCCATTTGTACTTTATCTTCACGCTTGCTTGTACTATTTGACTTATATGTGAAGTCTAATTAGGTTACTAATATGTGTGGTTGCACTTTTCGGTAGTATGGGATGTCGTTAGGTCTTGTTTCTAACTAGGTTTTGTTTGTCGTCTTTTTGAGGTTACTGATCACTTCCTGTACATTATTGGATGATAAGTTAACTATTATCTGACTTGTTTCCCTTTTTATAATCTTTTATCATATTAGTTACGTTGGAGCTCCAGTTACGTTTTATGTTGGTCATGATTTGCTTGCAACTCAAGTCCAGTGTGTTATACCCTGGCAGTTGACTTTCTTTCATATTTGTTACCTAATATTGAGATTATTCCTTCTATGTTTGTTATTTAATCGCACCTTACCTTGCTTTTGTCCGGTCAGCCTATAATGCCTACTGGGTACCTGTTGATTTCATATCAATGCTATACTTCTACATCTTTTTATGATGCAGGTCCTAGAACGAGTCAGTAGGTCAAGCGAGATCGTGCGAGATAGACCAACATTGTCAGAGATACGGTGAACAATTAGAATTCTTACTAACCAGTTCTCCTTCTGCACATAATTGTCCTAATTTTTTTCCAGGATGACTACCTTGTAGTTTTGCATCATTGAGGGTTGTATTTTGTATTATTCTATGTAGATATGCTCTACAACTACGATACCAGGTTCTGGGGGATTTTCTTTTCGTTGTATATTACTATGTGTCTCTTCTGTTTCTTCTCTTTGTCTCTCTTCTCTTTTCTTTTTTGGTACTCACTACTGGCCCACCGGTTAATGCTCTAGACTGGGTTAGGCTTGTATACAAGTGGGATGTAGATACCATCACAACTCGATTTTTAGGTCATGACAGGTGGTATCCGAGATCTAGGTTCACCGATATCTCTAGTTATAGGAGAAAGAGTTAGTAGAGTCTAGTAGATTGGTAATGTAGATGTATGTATCCTATCTCCGGAAGGCTACTGAGCTCTTTATATGGGATGATTTTTTTGACTCATTCATGTGAGGTTTTCATTAGTTTCTTGGTTATTCACCTTGGATAATTTCTTTTGCAGATCATTCGAACATGTTTCATATTTAGAGGTGATGATGCTCCCACGCCTCCACAGAGAGGTCCAGTCAGGGTCTGAGGTAGACTCAGAGGTCGTGGTCGAGGCCGATCTAGAGTTTCTCAGCTTGAACCTGCACCTACAGATTTACCTCTACCACAAATTCCACCACCTTCTTATGAGGTACTAAGAGATATATGGTAGCATACAATTACTATATTTGGTAAAGTACCCATCGATGAGGGTCATATTTCAGTTCAAAGAGAGGCACACGGTACCCCTGCTCATCTTGTTCATCCGATACCTATGGAAGTGATCGTTCATACTCCACAGTCTATTAAATAGGTACTGCTAGTTCAGTCTCAACCTGCAACTTCTATTATGACTTTTGAGGACTAGAAGATACACAATCATTTTATTTATATAGGGCCTCCGAGATTTTTCGAGGAATCCAGAAAGGATCCTTATGAGTTTATTATAGAGTGCAAGAAGAGGTTACAGACTTTGGGCTTAAGAGAGACTAATGGAGTTGATTTTATTGGATACCAGTTAGAGGGGCGAGCTAAGTCCCGGTAGAGAGCGTATAAAAAGATTAGAGAGGCAAGGGAAGCACCTATAATAGAGCTAGTTTGTGAATGCTTTAATGGCTTGGTATGTTCTTCAGAGAGTTTGTAAGGGGCTTAGGGCTTAGTTTATAGTAGGGATCAATGATATTTTCCTAGTGCAGGCTCTCTTTCACTGAATTTTCGAGGTGCGGGATTGCTATTATGCCGATAAAGGCTGATAGGGTTCGCTAGTTCGCAGCTGGGTTAGGATCAGAGTTATAGATGGAAGTTTAGTTATTTGTTGCTTAGAGTAGCCCATTGTTGGCAGTGGTTGATAATGTTTGTAACATGAAGAGACTTCATCACTTGGCCTAAGGAGGCGGCGATAAAAGACAGTACTGATAGGGCAATTTTGGTGTCCTCATCTTTTTGGGAGATGGTATGATAGACGTAAGCCTCTATAGTAGTATAAAAATCAGCAACATAAGTACCAGGGACATACCATTTGATCGGTCCAGGCCTCCTTGCGATTATCTAATAGTTGTTAGAATAGCTATCTCGTTAGGGGCATATCTTTAGGGTTTCAAGGCTATGATGGCTAGGGTAGTTCAGCTAATGGTCCCGATAAGGGTAGACCCTAGTGTTGTTATAAGTATGGAAAGCTAGGATACTTTTCCAGAGAGTGTCTGTGATGTGGGGCCATGCATCCAGCAGCACAAGCTGAAGAGCCTTTTCAGGTAGTGCCACACCCGGTTAGAGATAGTCAGAAAACAACTCGATGTGGTCATGGTGGGGTCCAGAGGGACAAAGTAGGGGATATAAGAGGAGATCAACAGGGCATTAGATGTCGTTAATTTAATCTTATACCCGATAGAGACTGCTAGAGACTTCTGATGTAGTGGTCATGGGTATGTTATATGTTTGTCACTAGCCAGCCTTGACATTATTTAACCTTCGTTCTAGATACTCTTATGTGTTCATGTATTTTGTGCCCTGTTTGGGCATTATATGTGAGCTTTTACATGTGCCCATGAGTGTGGCTACTCCTATGGGCTAGCCAATAGTGGTAGATCAGATTCACCGAGCTTGTGATGTTACTATATAGGGGTTGGACACTCGGTTGATCTTGTGGCTCCGAACATGATTGATTTTGATGTGATTCTAGGCATGAATCAATTTTCCCCTCGTCGTATAGTTATAGATTGTTATTCCAAGATTGTTACCTTATCTATGTCTGATTTACCCCCGATGGTGTGGTAGAGTCCTATTTACCACTCCTCGATACCAGTGATATCTAGTATGTAGGCCAATATATTCCTAGACTGGGGTTGTATTTTTACCTAGCTTATATTCATGATATGAGTGATGATCCTCCTTCCTTGAGCCTGTGTCCGTTCTTGTAGAGTTTCTCAATACTTTCCCTAATGAGTTAAATGGCCTCCTACCCAAGAATGCATTTGATTTATTTATAGAGGTTGAGCCAGGAATAGGCCCATTTTGGTTTCACCTTATCGTATGGATCTATCATAACTCCAAAAGCTTAGTACTCAGCTTCAGAATTTGATTTGCAAAAGGTTTTATCCATCCCAGAATTTCCCCGTTGGGTACTCCAGTATTATTTTTGAAAAAGAAGGACGGGATATGCATTAGTATATTGAATAAGGTTACTATTAAGAATAAATATCCTATTTCGCCGATTGATGATCTCTTTGACCAGCTTCGAGGTGCTACTGTATTTTTGAAGATTGATTTGAGGTCTAGTTATCACTAGTTAAGAATTCAGGACCGGGAACATTTCAAAAATGGATTTTCAAACCCGGTATGAACACTAAGAGTTCTTGATTATGTATTTTGGGCTCACTAATTCCCTAGCCCATTTATGGATCTATGACCAGGTTTTTCAGGTCGTATCAAGACTTTTTCATGATTATGTTCCTTGTTGACATCCTGGTTTACTCCTGGAGTTGGGAGCAACATGAGGAGCATTTGAGAATTGTGCACTAGACTTTGAGAATTTGAGCAACTCTATGCGAAGTTCTTAAAGTATGCATTATGGCTAGACTCTATTGCTTTCTTGGGGCATGTTGTATCTTCAGCAGACATTATTATATATCCAACAAAGGTTTTGTTCGTTCTTGACTGGCCTCGACCTACTAATCCATATGAGGTTTGTAGTTTTATTAGGTTAGCTGGTTATTATCAATGATTCATACGAGGCTTTTCATCCATAACATCTCCTATGACCATGTTGACCCGGAAGGATATCCCTTTCTGGTAGTCTAAGGATAGTGAGTCCAGATTTCTGAGGCTTAAGAAGTTGCTCACTTTAGAACCAATAATTTCACTTTATTTAAGGGCCAATCTTATACAATTTATTGTGATACCTTCGGTATTAGTTTGGGGTGTGTACTGATGCAGCAGGGTAAGGTCATTGTATATGCTTCATGTTAGTTGAAGGTTCATGAGCAAAACTATCCGACCCACGATTTAGAGTTGGTGGTGTTAGTTATCGCACTCAAGATCTGGAGACATTACCTTTACAAAGTTCATTGTAATATTTTCACCAACCACCACAGCCTACGGTACATATTAAGCCATAGGGAGCTCAATATTATATAGAGGAGATCGGTTGAGCTTCTTAAGGATTATGATATTAGCATTCTTTACCATTCGGGAAGGGCGAACATAGTTGCAAATGCTTTCAGATGGAAGGCGGTTAATAGTTTGACTTCCATATCAATTTCAGAGAGGCTATTATCCTTGGACATTAAGTCTTTGGATAACCGTATGGATAGACTGGATATTTCAGATCTGGGCAGAGTTCTTACACATGTTGAGGCTAGACCTAGTCTATTTAATCAGATTCGATAGAGACAGTACGGGGATAGATATATGGTTTGTATTCAAGAGTTGGTTCAGATGGGTGATTACAACTGTGTTTCTTTAGACTCAGATGATGTATTATGGATGGGAAACCATATTTGTGTTTCCAGGATTGATGATATGATTCAGACTATTTTATGTGGCCCATTGTACCAGATAATCCATATATTTGGGCATAAAAGAGATGTACAGAGCTTGGGGCAACACTATTGGTGGTGTTGTCTAAGGTCTGATATTACTAGGTTTGTTTCCCGATGCTTAATAGCCAGCAGGTGAAGTTCGAGCATAGTATACTAGGTGGTGTATTGCACAAACTCCCTATTCCTGAGTAGAAATGGGAGAGGATCACCATGTATTTTATTTTAGGATTCCTTGTACTTCTAGGGTTATAAATACATTTGGATCATTATGGATCGACTGACCAAATCCACCTACATCCTACCAACTTCATCATCTTGGGGTGCTGAGAGACTTGTCATTTTATATGTTAGGGAAGTTCGTCGCCTCCATGAGGTGCCAGTTTCTATCGTATCATACAGGGTACACAATTTACTTCACAACTGTGGAGGACTGTACAACTTGAGATGGGTGCAGAGGTAGCTCTATGTACTTTCTTTCATCCATAGACGGACAGTCAGTCCATGCGGACCATTTAGATACTTTAGGATCTGATTCGGGATTGTGTATTTGGCTTCGACGGTATCGGGATCATCATTTGGCCTTGGAAGATTTTTTTTATACAATAACAACTACCACTCCAATATTCAAATGACACATTTTGAGGCTTTGTACGATAAATGTTGCAAATAACCTTTTGATTGGTATAGTAGTGTGGGGGTCCTACCTCCGAATTCACACTTTCTTCGGGGTGCTACAGAGAGAGTTAGGGTTATCCAGAATAGATTTCGGACAACACAAAGTAGGTAGAAGAGTTATGCATATTGTTGCCTCTTGAGTTTAGTGTTGGGGACATAGTTTTTCTGCTGGTCTCACCTATGAAGGGAGTTGTGAGGTTAGATCGGAGGGGCAAGCTTAGCCCTAGGTTTATTGAACCACATGAGATTACTGAGAGAATTGGATAAGTCATAAATAAATTGACCCTTCTTTAATAGTTAGCAGCGGTTCATCCTGTCGTCCACTTCTCCATGCTTCGTCGCTATGTACTAGACCCCTCCCATGTGCTTCATTATGAGTCAGTTCAGTTGGACGATTTTTTGACTTATGTATAGCAACTTGAGGCCATTATTGATAAGGATGTGAGACGAATCAGGTCCAGGGATAGCCTGTCATGAGTGTTCGTTGGTCACTCATTTGGTTGAGGAGGCTACCTGGGAAATAGAGAGCTATATGCAACCCATTACCCTTATCTGTTCGAGTCTTCAAGTACACCCACACTCCTTTCTTCCTAACTTTTACGGATAAAATTTTCTTTAGTAGTGGATTTTGTAATGGACTTCGGGGCTATTTTCATGATCTACATGATTTATGTGTATTCAGAGCATTCTTGTAGCCGTCACATGTCATTCATGACTTGCTAGGACCGATAGTTCTGTTCCCTAGTAGTTGTATAGCTTGGTTCCCTTTTTTATATATAGCTTCTCTGAGCCTTTCCGTCTTAATTATCCTCGGATCTTTGTTTCATTAGTTCCATTGGCTCCAAAACGTGGACTTTAGTCTAGTTGAACTTTTTCTCTGAATCCCGGGGCTTTCAGTCGCGATGTATTATCGTTAAATTAAATAATTTTATTTTAAATAATAATTATGTCACTTCCTTTATAAAAGATAATTTTTAGCATCTTCCTAAATTGTTGACTAGTTTACAAAATAGTCATTTGAAATAATCTAGTCTCATATGTTATTATTTTGCAAAAAAATTATAAGTTATTAATATTTTATCAGAGATAGCGTATCAAATTATGTTGAAAAATTATTATTTCAAGAGGCAAGTTTTACTAAAAATGGTTTTCCACTAATTTTGATATATTTAACTACTTATAATTAATTTAATACGAATTTATGCAATATCTAAATACTTATATAGCAAAATAATAATGTTATGGCTGTGACACTACCATGTGACAGTGGGTGGAATATGTTGTAACCAATACCAAATTGGATGGAAGTTTTATTTTTAATTTATTTTTAATCTGTATCTATATAATTTAAATCTAATAGGTCTATATCACTTATGCTTTTATTTAATTCTTGTTGTACTATGGTTATATCATCGTAAGATTGTTTAATTCAGTTATTGATTTCTTTCTCTTTATATTGAATTATTTTTTCTCATATTATTTTCCTTATTACTAATTCAGGTATTTTGTTTAATATATAAAAAATAAGTATTTTATGTTTATTATTAAAGTAATTATTACTTAATATTATAATAGATGTGGGGGTATTCATCTTTTTTATTACTGCTTAGTTTTGATTAAACATTCCTGCTTCCCATATTTTATATGGTTTATTTATGTAAGCTTGCTATTAACTAAGGTATTCAATTTCTTATGATCTGATCACTACTA
>JBDJHY010024479.1:0-14000 GCA_039654485.1 Withania somnifera | reverse complement strand
AATTTACCAGTTTCAAAAAAAAAAAAAAAAAAAAAAATAGCAACTAACAAAGAAGTAGCGGAACCTACAAGAAGGAACAGGAATAACATTATTATCACTAATCACAGAATATTACATGAGTTGATCTTTCATCTTTGTCCAATGAGATTGAAATTTCAAAAAGCTTAATGTATTACCATATCCTAAAAGAGCAGCTGCTTTCTCAGATCGAGGATGTTTATCTAATTTGCAATACCCAAGTGCTATCTTGCCCTGCAATAGGGAGGGATGGAAGGGGAAAGCAGTGCCGCACAAGCTTATGTATCTTTTCTAAACTTAAAAGAGAGAGTGAATGAGTGGAAAAGTACAACTTATAGAAGCTTAATTTTTAAAATGTAGCTGTATATTGGAGTGTTGTGGACTTATTGTACCTAAATTTTTTGGCATTGGCTTGTTTCAAGTATGTGTTCTCTTGCACGACTAGGAAGTGGGTGACATATGGACTGATCAGAATTTCAGTTAATTTTGTATTGCTATCCTGTTAAATTTTGTATCGGGAGACTGGTTACCCTATACCTAAGTAACAGACATGTCATGTAAGCATGAGTTACTTAAATCTCATATACACTTCAATATTCCTACTTCTCTAAATGTGATCTTCCTTTAGTTGATTACGGATCTCAGAGCACTCTCTTACAATCACTTGTCTAATGTCGAGATGCTTGCCTGGTTGAACTGCATCAAGGTTATATAAACATGATTAAGTTCCTTAATTTCGAAAACCCATCTGGCTTTACTGATTCATATGAATTAGAAAGATAATGACTACTATTAACTAGAGAAAGAAAAGGAAACTTGGGCTGTTGAATTTGTTCAGAATTTTAGCCAAATAGGAATGGTAGGAGATAGGGTAAATATAAAAAAATTGTTGACTTCCAATATTGGTTCTATTTAATTGCCTTTAATGTTTGCTGGTTGATATCTTTATTCATATACAAGGATGTCAAATATTCCCTTGATATGCTTGTCCATTGCCTAAGTTATGGTCTTCATTTGGGAAAAAATAATTACTTTTAGCCGAGTATTGGGGACATGTTTTAGTCGAACTTTCTTCTTGCACTAAGTTCAAGATTTGCCTCAATGATTCGTCGAAGATGCCTTAGCTTTTAATTGTCTTTTGTGTAGTGGATTTAGTTCACGAGGATTCTACTCTAGTCTTGACAAAAGCTAAAGTTGATATGTTCAAAGGATCAATGAGGCTTGGTGTTGATAGATTTGGGCGTATTGAAATTGGTGCACCTGCCAGTTTCCCGGTGGAGAAAGATATTAACATGTCCTTGATTGAGTTCGAACGCGTAGATGTTGTTGTCTAAGCATCGATTGCTTTCTCCCAAAGGGAACAAAAGCCTCAAGTACAGAGCTTAGTTCTATATCTTATGTACTTTACCATGCATTTCTTTTAACACACTGGAAGACAAGACCGGGATACTTATTTCCAGATTAAACCTTTTGTAGTCTTGAAGAGAAACAAGCTGTTAATTTCTGTTTTGCTTATTTGCATGTGGAAAATCTAGGATTTGGAAATTACAAAGCAGTACTTTATAGATATATTTTGTTGGATATCAGTGATCTTTTTTGTCAGTAAATTGGACCTCCTTTTCTTTGAGTTCATTTTTCTTAGATTAAGCGCTTTATTCCCCACTGCTCTCATTTCCTCTTGCCTGACCCCAACCTGAAGAGGTGATCAGTTATTTAGACTTGTGATGTGCACACGTAATTCATTTGTCATGTGTTGTGCTTTCCAGGCGAAACTAATGCCTTGGCTGACTGAGCCACTCATCTTGCGACTTTGCTGCATTATTTTTTGAAAGCTTACTACATTCAATTTGGGTCACTATCTCCGTTCAAACTCATTGTTTTTTTCCCCCTTTTCTTTTTCCTGCAAAAAATGATAACCGATTGACTGTAAAGCAAAATGTTTGCTGTTGATTGTGGTTTACAAATGTATAGGAAATTTCATCAAAACCTGATAATGATGATGTGTGGTTTAGTGGTCAATAAAGTAGATTGAGAATTTGAGGCTCAGGTTCATATCTCAGTAGAGATTAAAAAAAAGTAGGTTCTTCTTTCCGTCTCGTCTAGCTTTGGTGGACAAAGTTACCTGATATTTGTTGTTTGTTGTTGGTGGGAAGTGCCAGGTATCCATGATTTTAAAGCTGACCATGATACCATGATTATAAAATAAAAATGATAGATGTATGTGTTTGTTTTTGGATTTTGTATCATTTCTACGTTTCTGTTTTAACATTGTCAGTTTTCTGAGATTTTTGTAGAAATAATTAATTTTTTTTTTGTAAATTTCCTTTTGGATTGCATATTAATGTTCCTATGGCTAAATGTACTGAATTAAACGTAAATAATTTTTTCTTCAAAAATTAGTCAAACTTAACCTACTTTACCAGGTTATTTCCCTTATTCCTTGTCACTAATTTTGATATTACATCTAAGATTTTTATATAACATAGTAGGATAAACGCAAAGTACATTATCGGTATTACATAAATTTTATAAATAGCAAACATCATTCTCAATTAAAGGGTAATATATCATACTTTGCTAATTACCTTTGGTAGCAATGTATTAAATAGCAAACTAAAATATATATTTATACATCACTTTAATTAAAGAAATACAAATACAAATACATCTGGCTAATTGGAGGATTCTATGTGAAACAGATAACTTTTTTATTTTATTTTATACTTTCACAGTTCTCTCTCGCTTTATTTTTTATATTTTCATCTTTTTTATATTTTGTATCAAACAATATATTTTATGTAAATTTATCATTTGTATTTAGATGGTTTAGTTGTGAATAATTTCAATTTATCATTTATATTTGTATCAAAATAAGTATACACATTATTTTTATTTGCTTTTTATTGTATTTGTATGTTTAATTTATCATTTATATTTGTATATAAAAAAATATCATGCAGTCAGCCACAAATAAAAACAAACAAAAATTTAAAATACAAATATACAAATAAATAAAACAACGAAAGTACAAATGAAATAATTTGAAAGTCCATGCATAATATACAAAATATACAAATCCACTAATTTATGGACGGAGATTAATTAATAACCTATGAAGTGTATACTGATAATTTTTTTTGTTAAATTAGGAGAGAGAAATAGAATTCAAAATTGATTTGATGAGGAAAGACAAGTGAAAATAGAAGTAAAATCATTTCAAAATTTTATTGAAGGGAAAAGTGAAATATTTAACTAAATATTGCTTTAAATGCTTTGTATGATAAATATTTTAAATTATTGTTAAGGATAATAAAATCATGGTGTTAAAATTGTCATGCTATGTAATATTTCCAACTTCATATCACATACAAATTTAACGCTAAACACGTAAGAGACTAAAATGGCATGTAACGAAAAAAATTCCCTCCAGAAAGAGTTACATGTTATTGGTATCCATTTAATTGTAACTTATTTCATCACTTAAAGACTCTTGAACATTTATGATGGTACATTTCTTAGTGAAAGGTACCGCTAATTAATAACTTCATTAAATTTCAAAGGACTTAAACGACACCCTTTTCACGTATTAGTCCACCTATAAATATGGCTTAAAACTCCTAACAATGCAATATAGCCATTACAATAACCTTTATAGTAAAGCAAAATGGCAAAATGTTACAATCTTTTTATCTTTGCAACTTTGTTTATCAGCATATTTGCAACTTCATTTGAAATTGCACTCTCCGTATCTCCTACACCAAGCCCAAAACATAAGATCCCAGCCTCACCTAAGAATGCCTTACAAAATTCACATTCCTCACAATCAATACCTAAGGTAGAAATAGTATATCCTCTTTCTAAGCCTAAAGTTTCTCCTAAAAGTTCTCCAAAACCAAATGACAAACAAACATCTTACTCAATCTTGGATCCTTATGCTCATGTGATTTCTTCAAAGCCAATTACGCATTCAACCACTAAGGTGACAAAAACATCTCCTTCTATACCTAAATTTGCTCCTCGGCCTACACCAAGAAAATATCTTCCTACGCATTTGGCTCCTAAAATTTCAATAAGTAAACAAAAACTTTTTCCAAGATCATTACCAAAGCTAACTAGAAACCATTTGTCTAAGTATTTTCTTGTTAGACCTGAAGTTGGATCTCATGTTTCTCCAAAGATAGCTCCAATCAATCATAAAGAAAAGATGAATTCCAAATTTGCACCCAAACCAGCAAGAAAGTTTTCTCCCAACGCACATTTGGCTCCCAAATCTATTGTTACTAAATCAAATACTATTCGTCACAATCCAACGGGAAAGATTATCACTAAGACACAGTTTGCTGCACCAAAACCGACTCATAAACGTACACTTAAACATGGCATTCATTAGAAGACAGGGGAATAGGCATGTGCTAGTTTTTATCTGTTAATTATGATTATTAAAAATTGCAATGAATTTGGTTTTACAATATAAATAAAAAATTCAATTTGGGAAGTGTTGTAGATTACTTTTAACTCTATAAGCTAGGTTTTTTTTGTCACTAAATAAAATCGAATATAGGACTGATCTATCTTGCCTCTAAATTAAACTTTTTGTGTTTAGAAAGGCATAAATCTATACCGGAAAGACTTTTCATTCAACTTACAATAATGATCAGTATTGAGATGAGCATATAAGAACTCTATAATATTTGGTATTAGCTTTGAAAAAATTCGCATGTATTAATTATTCTAATCTAAGGAGAGGAGGCCACATATAAAAACTCTATGATTGCCATCTTTGATATACCCAGTACATATCAATTTTAAGGAGAGCAAACCAAAAATAAAAAGAAACAACTAAAAGAAAAAATACAAAAAATGGAGAGAATTTTTATTAGACTTTTTGATTCAAATGAAAAATATAATGTGACGAGTAACATTTAGGCATAAGTTCTACTTAATATTGGCATTCTCTTAACCTAAATAACTTTAGCAGATTTTAGGCCTAAAAATATTGTATTCTTGTCAAATTTGGTGTTAGGAGAGTGGTTTCTAGATACTGTTGTAATGAATAAACAAGAGAAGTAATTGCGTTAGTGATACGATCTTGCTTGGTACCATCCTTGCCAGACATGGACTAAGGGAACACAAACCAAACAGACCTTGATATCACATATAGAGGCTCCAAAGATCCCTTTCATACTCCTAAGTGAACAATAGTTCATGTGGATAATAGCTTGGGATACTGAGGAGGCATTAGATGAAGATGCAGTTCTCATTGCCTCAAAGCCATTCATTAGAAGCCAAGCAAAGGAACTCTAGAGAGTGTAAGAGTTATTCATAAAGTTGGAGGTCCTTGATCAAGTGTTGGTGTCAACTAAAAGTTCATTGGTGTGGAAGATTGATTGGAATGAATTTGGAGACAATGATTTGAAGGAATCAATCAAGGAGAGGAATCTTCCCAGACGGCAACCCCCACGACAACCAAAAATCCCCTTTGGCTAATGTTAGCCAACTTTTTAGTAGGGGTTACCAACTTTCCAACATGAGTCACTTTTGGGCCAATCTTTTGTAATAAGCATATAGGGTATAAATAACTTCTCTTTCTCTTTTTGTCAATTAGTTTTTGGATGATATTGAATATTGATACTCTTTGTGAGTTTTTTGGTAAGCTTTTTTGTAGACAAATTGTGAGAAGCGTTGATTGCTTGAGACTTGATCTCTTGATGTCGACGTAAGAAATTGGGTGCTTATAGGTACATTAATCAAAAGCTAGAGTTCCGTATACTCCTTGGTTTCCTTTTAATCCTTACTTGTGTCTATCTATTTATCTTTACTTTCTTGATCTTTCCTTTTATTGTTGTTTTTTCTCATTTTCTTATTCGATTTCTTGTCAATTGGTAACAAAATCGTTTCAAGATTTGCTTCTATGATTCTAATCTTGGGTTTTTACTACAATTTTTTTTAAAACTAAGTCAAATTTTAATGTCTTGTTTGAAGTTTCTAATACTAGAATCAGATTCTCCAGTATTAATAGAGTGTAGAGTCAAAATTTGAGCTAATTTGGAGCTAGTATTTTAAAATTTTCATTATTGGGTTTGAAGCTTTGAAGGTTCAGATTTGGGTTTAGAAATTTGAAATTAGGCTTGGATTTGGAAGAAAAAATTATTGGGGTTTGATCCTTGTGTTGAAGGAGTCCAAATCTCAAATTTGGTAAAGATCTGAGCTAAATTGAAAGAGATATAAGAATTAAAATTTAGTGTATGTTCTTGGTGTTATAGGTGTTCTTGGGGAAGAGCCAAAAGTTCAAGTTGAAAAATTACAAGTTTGATCTATAAAATAAAAGTGTTTGGAAGGTTCCAAAAAGGAATATCCCCAATGGAGTACGTCCTAGGAATAATAAGAGTACAAGCCCCCCCTCCCCCCCACACATAGTACAACTTGAAGTTAGCATCGACCCCAAAATTCTGGATGGAAAGTGATCAAGAACAGTAGGCGCGCTAGAGGACCTGGTGGTCTGCCACCCCTAGGCCTTTGGTGCGTCGCCTGACTAGTTTGGGGATTATCTTCTTGGCTACCCAATTGAATGCGCTGACGACCTGGGGTCCCCTTTAGCGAACTTATTTGATATTATGGCTATCCTAACTCAACTCCAACAATTTTAAACACTTCCAGAGTTTATTTCAAGGTTCTAATATATTAGTTTCACTTCTTTGATTCCTATTTCATCTTTTTGAATTCTTAAAGTTAATACTAAACTAGTAATCATTCTTACTTATTTGATTATTAGCCTTGAGTCCTTTTTTTCTTAGTACGTTTATTGTGCTCTTTTTATCTTTCATCTCTTAGTTTATTTCTATTTTTTACATTGAATTGTGTCGATAAGAATCCACTCAAACCCCGGGCCGAATCAAGACCAAGTGGATAAACACATTTATCAATAATTAGAAAGCCAATTATGAGGCAATTACAAAGGTGAAAATCAGAGTGATTGTGAGGTTATATTACTAACCTAACACTTTTTCTTGTTTTGTTAAATAAATTTTAATAGGTAAAATGTCAAACAGAGAGGAAATATGTTCTTGCTAGAGGGAACAACCATGATGCCTTAATGAAATGGTCTTAGTTATATCTTAGAGGTTGGAGGCCATGGATGGAATGATGTTATCCTTGAGTAGTAGAATAGCGACTATGGAGTTGCGAATTAAAAATGGTTATGATTATGGTGCTCAGTTGAATAGGCTATGGGGCCAAGGTGGATATGGAGAATGGGAAGGTAGGGATCTAATTCCTAGTTGGGGAAGCATATTGTAAACACTACAAGGCAAGGGATGGGAATGAATGGGGAGATGGGAAACCATAATCATCGGATGGGAAGTCAGACAAATAGGATAGTACAGATTGAGATTATACGAAAGGGAAGTTCACCTCACACTACTCAACCTATCTACCAACAACCTAATTCCAAATAAACAACCCTTCACCCACTGTTACAAGATATCCCACAACCAACTCTACAAATATTTTATCCACCATAAAATTATCATTCTTTTGTGGCAAATCAAGTCCAAAGCCAAACACCTCCATAAAATGTATCATGTGCATGTTTGCATGTATCCTATTGAACTGGAGGATGGAATGAAAGAATGGCACTTAGAGATAGAGTACCACCTAGGAGTCTTTTATTAGAACCAAAGAATGGATTGATAGGGTATGATGATAAAGGTAGACAAGACCAAAAATAGTTGTCCAAAGTTCAAAAATAATGTTCAAGCCACTCAAGCTAGGACCAACAAAGCACACGGGGATGACGAAGTTATAGGAAGTAATCTTGTCAACCTTAACTTCCCTCATACTTCAACCTTTCAATGGTCTAATTATCAAGAAAGAATACACATGGCAAAAGGATGTACTCATCAAAAATCAGCCGTGGCCATACAAAATGGACCTTACATAAATAGTGATAAAACATGTAAGGTGGATAGTGATGGTCATGAGCCTAAGGATGGAAAAAAAGTGGAGACCTCAGGAAAGGATGATGAGCATTTGGAGGAGAATATGAATCTATCTTGTATATTAGAAATCCCAGTGAAAGAGGCAATTTATCAAAGTGAGAACCTATTTCATTCTAGGTTCAAGATAAGTAGAAGATATGTTTTTTGGTTATTGATACTAGGAGTAGTGCTAATGTGTTGAGTGACATACTGGTTAAGCTATTAAATCTACCTACACAAAGGCACCCCAATCCATACAAAATACAAAGATACAATGTGGATGGTCAAATAAAGGTAACCAAGCATGTATATATCAAGTTTGGCATTGGAAAGTATCAAGATGAAATTCTTTATGATGTGGTACCCATGCTAAAATATCATATATTGATTGGAAAATCTTGACAAATTGAAAGAGATGTTAAACATCATAAGTGAAACAATAAGTAATCATTTGTATTTGGAGGAAGAAAGTATAACCTTGCACCTTTGACACCCTTTCTGGTGAGTAGGGACTATAAAGTTATGAAGGAACTCCAAAAATCCTTGGAGAAGGAAGAAATAGAGAAAAGGCAGAAAGAAATGACACTTGTCCTATGGAGGAAGACTTGGTCTAATAAGGAGAGGCTATGTGTTTGAATGAATGGCCAAAGAGTTACTTAAGGTATGAGGACAAGTAACACTCTGTTGTGAGACTTGTAGACACGGAGTACTTATTGAAAACTAACAATGGAACTAACATTTTACCTGATATCCATTTTTCTCCTTTACAGGTTCTTGAAGAACAACATCCCAAGGAGAAAACCATGGAAGTTTCTCATAAAATTAAAGTTGATAACCAAGTGGAATTCTTACCGAAAGATTCCAATTGTGAAGGGAATGATGAAGAGTCAATTTAAGGGAGCAGAAAACACAAACTCCCATGGATTGATAAGTACTTAATTCAAAAGGGTAAAGCATCTAACCCTTTGTTCTCGTTGGAGGACCCTCTTACCAAAGGAACTCCTAAAAAGAATATGGTAGACCAAACCACTTGGTCCAAGATGATGCATAAGATAGAGGGGTCTTGCAATGTACTTGTGGAGGACAAAAAGGTAAAATCAATGATTTGTCCTTAAGGTATGCATCCATTCCCTCTTATTCTTATTGATCTTTGGAGGCATACTAATATGTTTATCAGGGTAGGAAATTTTTTGAAATTGTGTGATCTGATAGACTACCATATGTATGTTAATGCCATCCAAGTCTCTTTGTTTGTTTATAATGTACTTAAATTATGTGGGCTCCAATATTTAAATTCTAAGATCTTGGGTACTGCTAAGAGTCTATGGGGGTCCTTTTGGTACCCAACTTTTGTGTCCTACTTCTTGTCATCCTTTTAGGGATATGCCAGTTTACCTGGTAGGATGGGCTCTTAGAATCATGGCTTTACTTGAGGATAAGAGAGAATTAAATCCTTTGGAGAACCATCTATCTTTGATTGGAGATCTTATTGGTAGGTTTCTTCATCCCTTTAGTAGTATGATTTATTTAGATAACATTTTCCATTTGGGAAGTTTGAAGAAGAAAGGAGAAGTGTCCTTACAGGATATCATTTTATCCTTTGTATACTTATTAGTAATGACTTTATGGCTAGAATTCTTGAGTTTCATAGATTTCTTGAATGTGGGAACACCTTGGTGCCGCAATACAAAAATTGAAGTCATGATGGCACCTGCCTTAACCCACATAAATAGGTAAGCCTACACAATTCTATAAGGGTAAATGGGAAAACTAATGAATCAACAAGAATAAAATAAGGTAGGACATATGAATCCATCTACATAACCTTCTAGAAATCGATGTTACAGTGTACAAGCCTCTATACAGAAATACATAACTGAATAATATATAAGCCCTAATGTCTAGGACCCTCAAGTAGGATCAAATACATAGAATAAAGAGTTTGGACATTTGTTGAATGACAACCAGCTACCTCAACTATCCAGTAACACGAGCCCAGACTAATCAAGGAGAGGGAATGATCAAACACCTACAAAAGAGTAGAAAATCAAAGGAATGAGTACCAAATAAACAATTGGTACCCAAGAAGTATCTATGGCTCGCCGCTATTACAAAATAATGAAGATTCACCAACTACTCCAGTTATCCCAACCACAATCCTCTAGACTACAAGATGCAAATCAACTCATACCATCAGTTTATAGTAGAAAACAAATGACAAATACAGGGCGTATAGGTGATAACTATAATATTTAAATACTAAAACAAATCTCACAACAAGACAGCAAGGATAAGTATCCTCAATAACCAAATCCGAGTCCACGCCATTATAATGTTAATAAGTCCTTACCAATCAACTCCACAAGTATATCAATAACCAACCAACATTAATCTAACTCATACGAAGTCTAATGTCATATCCTTAGCCCATTCGGAGGTAAGCCTCTCCCCCGATTGTCCTTTCAAAGTCTTGCACACTTTTTTAATTGGGAGTGAGGTAGGCAATTTATATAGGTGCTGGCGCTTGCGGAAGCGCCTCTGGAGTCGCCCAGGTAGAGTCTATAATATCTCGTTAGTTCCTATTTAATAAGTATGATTGGGGTATGAAGGGTACATCTGACACAAACGAGAGTCGGACTCATGAAATAGATTCTAACTAGAATAGGCCAAGATAGTTAAAGGAACGATACTCAGGTCCAGTGTCCATCTCATCCTCTGCTCACAAGTCTAGCCATGGTATGAAGGGTACATCCGACACAATCGAGAGGTAGACTAGTAGGATATATTATGAAATAATTAGACTATCACCAATACCATACTCAAGTCTAGTAAGCATGACAGTCCTTACCTCACAAGTCTAGTCGCTGTAGGAAAGGTACATTTGATGCAACCCAGAGTCGGACTTGTAGTTCTAAGATGTTTAGACTAGCATCAGTACCAGTCTCATTCGAACCAATCAAATCATCTAAACAATCAAATCATCTAAACATCACCAATAAATTCACTTTTTCTCACTTCTCATTACTTTCAGAGGATTACTATTTCAACCACAAGGCATATACAAATCAATAGCACAACAATAATCAATTTACTGTACATACCTATCATTATCCAGAGTTTTCAGGATCCATGGGGGTAGCTAGTCCATGTACTACCCGACCTCAGTCTCAGATAAAATGATCAGGCTACTAGTCACATCATATGCACTAAGAAAGATTTAGATAATTCCATCACAGCAGGCTCAACTGGTAAGATGGCGTAAACCAGTCAGCTCAAACTTTGGTTGGTAAATTGGTACCATATCATCATCAAAAACTCATAAATCCAAATTTAAATGCCAAACCTAGCAATAGTAAAATCATCAAAAGCATAAGTAAGATAGCACATCGATAGTGAGTAAATCAATCATCCATCAAATATATCAACACAATAATTTAACCAAGGCCTCGCATGGGCACAATCCCAAGTAATGAAACAACAATGTATAAGATAATATCTATGCACCACAAGGCTATATCAATCCTTACTCAATTAGTGAAATTAAGTCAATACTCACTTACTCATTTTATTACTTGGTTTTAACCTAATATACTTGACTCTAGTATCCGGGTGAATATTTGTAACTACACTATATGGACAATCACAATCAATCCCCACTACTCCCACTTGTAACTAATTAATACATAACAATGATTCCACAAAGCTTTGTAAAAGGGTCAAGCCTCCACTTGCCTTAAAATGAAGAAATCTCCATAAAATCGGAGCCTTTCCTTTGCATCGGGTCCTTGCTTCTATAATATCTAATCAAAATGATCTAGGAATGAGAAAATCATCTATTAGTGTGTGCAACATTAGCTAACAAGTATGAAGAAAAATCACTATCATGGTGTAACATACCAAACCTGGGACACAAGTGAATCTTGACCAAATGGGACATGTAACTGGAGCTCCAGCATAATCAACACAAGGAAGGGCCTATACTAGAACAGGAACACAGAGAATGCAACTACTGAATGTAATAGTAAATAAGGAAATGAAAATAATCAACAACATGGAAGTGTATCCACAAAACCTAGATAGAAACCAACATATTAGCATATAAATAACTCCATGGGACTTCCTAGAAAGACTTGAAGAGTACAGCAAAGCGAATAGGGATGCAATGCAAAAGGGTGCTTAAAAGTAACTAGTGCCCGTAAGAACCCTCCTGGTTTGCAATGTCGCATCTACAAAACCCACAGAAGCTTCCCCATATACTTACCCATCCTACTCTAGTATACCCTCTCCTAGCCACATAACATACCCTAGGCATAGCAGCACATTCGAAAGGTTGATGGTGGGATATAATCACACGTACAAAATCCTCGTAAAACCCCAACTAGTAGTATAGTCATTAAGGCATAAATGCCAAAAACTCAGGATCAGACTGTATATCCTATCTCAATGGTACTCAAGTCTAGCCAAATTGGCGAATCAGAATCGCAGTAAAGTCCAACTACTGCCATGTAGTTAATACCCAAAAATCAGATTGCCAGTGAGAAAATAGATCATGTAATGCAAGAAAATAGCTCTGCACTTCTACCGCAGTCGTGGATACATATAATGTATAAGAAATCAACTTTCAATGATTACTCTGTCAAAATCAAGTTACCCTTTAAAGATATTAATGCATGGTCACAACACAAAATCAATCAATAGGCTAAACTGGTCTACGACTGCTAATCGAAATCCATTTGATGGTTGCCAAGCCCTAGTCATAAGGTAAACCCTCTACTAGTCTAACTACGGACCCAAGCCAGGAGTAATCTTGCCAAGGATGACATGACTACCGAAAGGTCACCCGATAAGGGATAAATACATACCCATATAGGGAAAACCACAGAGCTATAATGGCTCAGTCCAATACAACTCATTCCTAGGATCACATAGCGATAAGGTACAATATTATCACACGGGGCTACTAAATATCCAGAAAAGCCATATTCGACCATCTATAGCAAAGTGACCACACGCATACTGACCATACACAATGCAACAGGTAGCACATAGAAAAATCAGCCTACTTAAATTGGCTTTAAAGCCACCATCCTAAATAAGGGATAGATACTAAGCTCTAACCACTAGTATAATCCCTTCCCCGACCTCACTACGTTCTAGAGTCAGTATATAAACAATATGCTCCAAAGGTGACACTCCTACCCTAACCATACTATGTACCAAAGTTTTAACTGGACACACGGGTAGGGAAACATATCCCTGGGGTAAGTAACTAAACTACAAGAAAGCTAAGTAGGCCATAGGCTGGAAGAATAAGAATAGATGGGCTCTAACTAGTAATCCTAGCCTCGATCTAGCATTTACCACACATATACTACACTAATACCCAGTATGATGAATGTATACCTTAGCCTACCTAGCATCAGCGAAAACCTCAAAAGTTACACTGGAAAAAGTGGAGAATCACGAACAACCTCAGCACCACATGGATCTAGTAAAAATGTTAGCCATGAGTCGGGAGGAGTAAAACAAGTCCCATATTGCTATATAAATAGTGGGGTCAAATTCCAAACTAAAAATGGGTCTATAATCCTTAATAGTTCAAAAACTAAAATATTTATACCAACATATGGAGCATACCTCTTATATAGTATTATACAAAATAAGCTCAAACTAATGGTAGAAAATGAAGAAACAAGCTAGGAAAGTTTATATGATGTAGGAACCTTTATAACTAAAGAGAAATCAAGAAATTACCTGATAGAGTTGACAATAGAATCCCCACAATGAGTTTTTACTGATTACACTTATAATTAGGGCCCTTACTAGATACTAATTAGTGAATAATTGGAAGAAAATTTCATAGAAAGAGGAGAAATCCCCACTAAAATTGGAGAAGAAAGGGATTATATAATGCTGCTAGGCCAAGCTGTGTCACGATTGCGAGAACCACCCATGCAATCATGATTAGTTATGTGGATGGACTTTGCAATTATGTCTGCCACCCAC
>JBDJHY010024369.1:0-14000 GCA_039654485.1 Withania somnifera | reverse complement strand
TGCTAAGCCATAGTCAAAAGGTACATCTTCTCCTAGACCAACTACAGAACCAAGCCATAAGAACCCGTACTAAAGATTCCGCAACTTCTTAGAGGGAGGTCATGAAGGGACAAGTACCCACCCAATTAGGCAAAAATATAAAGGATTCATAGCTCATTCAATAAAAAAATACTCAAAAGATGACACCGGGCTAGGGAATAATATCATCACATAGGGTTGCTGAATATCC
The DNA here is from genome assembly GCA_039654485.1 of Withania somnifera. Taxonomy (NCBI): domain Eukaryota; kingdom Viridiplantae; phylum Streptophyta; class Magnoliopsida; order Solanales; family Solanaceae; genus Withania; species Withania somnifera. The sequence goes on along the minus strand of JBDJHY010024369.1, from coordinate 13,771 downwards.
ATTGAAGCTACTTTCGACTATCTTTAGCCAAATGAACATAAACATTCTATTCAGATAAAACACCTCAGGTAGAACACAAAGCAATATTCCTACCTTGATCGGCTCTAAAGCAATCAGCCTAAACCAGGGGATAGCTACTACGATCTAATAACTAATGTAATCTCCTGGCCAACCTCAGTACATTCCAGAGTCAGCATATAAAAATATACATCAAAATTTATACTCCTCCTGCAACTATTATATGTTCTAGAGTCGGTGTGGGAATATAGATAAGGAAACATAGCCCTGGGTAAGTAATCAAGCTACTAGCCAGCTAAGTAGGCAATAGGCCAGAATAATAAGCATATCGGGGCTCGACTAGTAATATTAGCGCTCATCTGGCACTTAACCATACATATACTGTACTAATACCCAATCTGAATAAAGTAGACTATAGCCTACCTAGCGCCTAGAAGAATCTCAAAAAGTCGTGATTTAAAAGGTGGAGAATCATGAACAATCTTGGCATTGCACGAATCTTGAAAAAATGTAATCCATGAGTCATAAGGTGTAAAACAAGGACCCATATTTATATATACATAGTGAGGCTATAATACAGGAAAAAAAAGTATCTGTAAACCCTAATATCTCATAAAGATAAAATATTTAAACCATTACATAGAGCACCGCTCATACATAATATGGTATAAAATACGGCTTAAAATCATAGTAGAAAATGAAGATACAAGCCCTAAGAATTATATCTAACATAGAAAACTTTTTTACAATAGAAAAAACAAAGAATTACCCAATAAAAACAGCTGTAGAACCATAAGGATGTGATTCCACGAAGTAAAACTTCAAATTAAACTCGTAACAACCCTTACACAAGCTCAACTTCCTTTGAAATTTGAGAGGAAAAGGATAAAACATCATTCAAAAGAAAGAACAAAATATATATAGGCCTACCAGGTTGCCTACACGATCGCAAAGCAGGCCCATGCAATCATGACCCCTTGTTGATTTAGTGTTCGCAATTGCAACCCATAATCACATGATTGTGATGAGTCCTGAGCTTGGACTATGTGATCACAATGCACCGCCATGCAATCGTGATATACAATGGGCCTGGTATAACTACACAATAGATCCAAGGCCACACGATCATGATGTTTTGGCCCCCAGCCAGCCTCGATCTGAATGATTGAGGCTCAAAATGGAAACAAAGTACGATTTTTGCAATCCAAATATAGAATCTCTATGTAATCAATACTCCAAACTCAAGGGGATTGATGTAAAGGACATTTGAGATCATATAAGCTGAGTAAGTAACAAAGTAACAACATTTAGAGAAACCTAAGTCATGAAACTACTAGGGAACCAACCTACCACTCCCAGCAAGTTACAAATGACCATGGGAAGTAACTTAAACACTCTAAATGTAGAAAAATATGGGAATCATAAAAGTGGCCCTGAGGTCCATTACAATATCCACCACTAAAGAAACTTTCCTCTTCAAAAGTCATGAATAAAGGAGTACCTAAGTCTGAAATAATAAAAATACGACCTTTACATTATTCCTTCAACCTCAAATAGTCTTCTTGACTGGACCACACAACCAGCAAACTCTCACAACAGAAATATCCCTTGACCTTATCCATTTACATTTTTCATTGATAACTGCCTCAAGGTGCTCTACATAAACTAACCAATCATCTAATAATCTTACTCATAAAAAACTTTATTCTATGAATCTGGTATATGGAATTAGGCATGGAGATGTGGATGGAATAGTTTATACCGCCACTATAAGCTTAATCTCTAAGTAACCCCACTACTTTATGATTTGATATGGTCCCAATTAAGCCTGCAATCATTAAGTCCTTGATACTAAACTCAAGTGGTAAGGTATACAAAACATAGCTCCTTTACCAACTCCGTTCTCTCTAAAATTTAACCGCAAGTTAGCCTCTCTTTGTGGCATCTCGACTCAACTCAGAAGTCTAAGGTCGAATCTCAACCCTACTATGCCCATCAATTGATAATCTAGAACACATACTGTATCGAGCCTCGAATGGTTCCCATATGGCTTCTAGAATAGCAACTACCATCATATGAAGTTGTATCAAACACAAATGTCAAACTCAACAATTACACAAGATTAAGGACAAAAGCTCATATTGTATGAGGTGTCCAAATAAACCATTCACACTAGTTATTAGTCTCTGGATGGAAAATTAGTACATAATTTCCTCAGCAAATCAAGAAATGAATCGGGTGCCACTGTCTAATATAATAGACATTGGTACCTCAAAACAACAAAAGACCTTTAGAAGGTAAAGGTAGTTAGACCCTTTACACATCACCACTATGCCCAAGTGTATGGAATAGCTAGTACAATGGGACTCGTGAAGAATGTCCTGGGTCAAATTATCAGTGTGAACAATAAGGATAAATGGCTATCCATGGCGTACTGTCAGAAACTAACAAAAGAATATAGTAAAGGTCCCAAGATTACGAATTACTCAGGCATAATCGACTAACATAAGAATAAAATGGCAACTGATACCAACCGGTTAACCAAAAATATCAAGTACTATAAATAATAATTGACCTTGTTTGCAAGGCCAACCATACTCTCAACTTGGACATTAAAATTATGGTGACTATCTGAACCCTGATCATTAATATCAACCTTTTGATATAAAATCAAATGGGAATTAAATAGAGAAGACACATAAAACTAAAGAAAATGATCATCCTAGGGTACTTTATCATTCAACTAAACACTAATAATAACCTAAAATCATGACTACAACTCAACTGTCATCATCTCATATCAAAATGGTGCAACAACCCAAGCCATCGTGTTATCTAAAAACCAATCACCTGAATCCAAGTGAACATCATAAACTGAGAATAGGAATGAACTCCAAGTACTTATAACTTTCTAAATTCAAGTGCCCGTAACTCAAAACCTAGAAATCTCCAAACTCTCATACAAAGAACATGATCACAAAACTAGATCACAACCTGGTATAGACCAATCACTAGTCGTAACACAAGAAACCATAATAAAAATAAACAAAGTATCCACTCACGAGGATCAAACCTACACAATTGCATAAATTGACTGAGGCCAAAAAAGAATCATACAACTCAGCGTACAAAATCCTCTGGAATACCACATTCTTGTTACACCACTAAAGAAGCACTATTTCCAATTAGAATAGTTATATGCTTGAGAGTACAAAGTCAAACAATAGACAATCTCAACCGAGGGAACCCAAGAGACAAGAATAAACCCTATTTAACCCTAATAGGGGGAACAATAAGGACGACTCTCTAGAATTTAATCTAGACCCGAAGAACAAACAGCAAGAGAAAATCATTTAGTCAAAAGCTACTCATTTTATTTCTCTCGAACTAACCAATGCGGGGGCTACAATCTAATGTTATCGAATAGCTCTGGTCGGGGAAGATTGATAGGGGTAACATGGTATCTTCCTGCAAGAGCAAAGAAACCTCAAACACACAATGCTAATAGGCACCCCTGAAGGACTGTCTACCTGATATAAATTAAGACAGATCTGAATAAGCTAGGGTCCAAGGACCCTAAACACCTTCCAAGATACACCATTCATGACTAAGGTTTAATCATAGTAGAAAAATCATGTTCCTAGGGAAAATAGGATAACATGCTCATGCCCAAAAAAATCACTAAGGATGCCTATCAACAGAAGGTCCAATTCTGCTATCTCACAATATCTAAAGGCTAAACTAGGATCCACCAGTAAAATGTCCCTCCTCATAAATAAATAACAAAAGGACCCTCCAAACAACATCCACCCCTCTGGGTAGGAGACGGTTAGGGTGTTCAAATATTAGATGGTCTACAGTAAGGCTCATCTAAAAACAAGGTACTCAGCCATAAACCAAGTACAACATCCTAGCAAGGAATCACAGGAACTTCCCTGGGTGAACAAACAAGATTCATCTTGCCAACCGAAATGACAATCCACGTGCAACCGAGCAATTACATAAAAGAAGGCTAATATATTAAAGGCTAACTATAATTCCTATACCTAGTCCATGAGATAACATCAACAAAGATAAGCTTACTCAATCTGGCATAGATAAAGAAAGAAAGAATAAGTTAGAGTTAATCCCAAATAAACATAAGTTAACTAGGAAAGGAGAAAAACATATTCGCATTGTAAATAGATCTCGAAGGTATCCCACCTAAAACACCCTGCCTACGGACACAAATCGATGGATAGAGAACCGCTGGAAAATTCTGTTGACTAGACAGACAAACATACCCACAATTGGGAAACTCCCTATACAAATAACCAGTCCCACTATAACAAAAAAATGAACTACATGGACTAGCACCCACGCTAACTAACTGCATAAGTGAGGCTGCAACAAGTGTTAATTGAGTGGCCCTCTACCAAGGGTATTCTCTAGAATAATTTTCTGGCTCTCCACAGTCATTAAAAATCCATAGTTTGTACCTCGAGCGAAAGCACTATACCCTCTTTCCAAGACGGTCTCAAATCCCAATAGACATGCCCCTGATGGGCTAGCTGCTCTGACTGACATCTACCAATGGCAAGGAGGATTGAACTCGTGCACGAGGTTGTCCCTTATAAGACCTAATCCTATCCTGCCAATTCTGACATATCCCAAGGGGTAGATAACCACTATAAATTCACTAACTACTCTAAATACCCTAGCCTCTATTAGCCTACTGAGGTAGGGTCTTAATAGATTGACTAGATTGACTAAACTTACCAAACAAAGTCTATTGCTTGAACCCCTATCCATTATACTATATACCAAGTGACCGTATATCACCGTGCACATCCTTGAAACTCAAGGGCAAGGTTGAATAAATTAGACCTAAACTTTGGCTACTTAACCTAAGGCTCTATGACAATAAGACCTCGGCAAGGGGATAGTCTATTGCCTTATCTCCAAAATATCCACTTATGAAGCAACCCTTGATATTCCTTACCTCACGTCCCTTAGATTGAGTACCATTAACCCTTGCCTAGTGACGGGATCTGTATTCTCTAATTCCATATGTATCGTTACAGGCCAAGGACAAAAAATGTATAAAATATCTTCCTGAGGTTGTGTCCTATTGCTACCAACTGTTCTATGACAAAATTATATGGCAGGACCAATCCTCTGAAGAAACCCAACCATCTATTATCCCTAGTAGGATCACATACAATAGTATACCTAAACTCTTTGTAGAACATTGATGCATAATCCAAGATAGTTAAAGGCCTCTAATAAAATATAACATACTCATCCCTGTATGATGATTCCCTCAACTACCCCTTAGAACCTCCGTCTAAATCATGGTCCCCTGAAGGACTATCGTAATGGACACACTTGTTGTAGCCCAAGTGGCTCCCAAATATTATATCTGACAATATGATCTCCTAACACTTGATTCTAATTCTGAAGCTCTAGAAATGTGTGCATTAGTGCCTACCAAGGGCCTCTTCCTAGTCATCTGAATAGAGTAGAGCCGAATAAGGTAATAAGAAACCAAGTGGCCATACAATAGAAATAAGAAGCCAAGAAGTGAAAGTATTTCCTAGAGAATGCCTTATAGCCTCCCAAAGATAGGCTACAAGTATCCATATACTGATAGGCTCGACATTACCAAACCCTTGCTCATACATCCAAACACACTGGTGAACCTAAAGCTCTGATACCACTTTGGATTGAACTAAAAAGCGAGTTGTGATGGCATTTACATCTCACTTGTAGACATGACTAACCCTATCCTAAAGTAAGTAGTGATTGTACAATACCAAGAGACAAAAAGAAAAAGAGAAGCTGAATAAAAAGGAAAAATATAAGTAGAACACCAAAATACACAACTAGACATGACTCCCCCGAACCTAGTATCATGTTTGTAGAGAAACTATCTATATAAAAGGTAAAAGTATATCCCACAAAGGGTAAAAACTACAAAATAGATATCCAGAATCTAAGTAGAATAGTTGTGGAGACAGAAAAAAGACTGTCCAGCCTAAATTACCAACTGTTCACCGTATCTCTTCAACAGCGCCAAGCTATTCTGCATGATCGCGTCCATCCTAATGACCTATACTAAAACCTGTATCAGATAATGAGGCAAAAGTGTAGCATAAGTACAAAATACAATGGATACTAATTAGGCATCATAGGTGGATTGGGAAAATGTAAGCATAAGAAAGGAAAAGAGCGACTACAAGTAAATAGGAAAGTAGCATGCACTGCACAAATAGGAAGGACATCTACAGTAATAGCTCGTGAGTGCATTAAAGGGTCAACTTTCACTGTGTGCAGTATGATCTAACAAGTATGAAGGAAATCCACTAAACAGTTATAACACATAGACTTGAGCCACAAATAGATCATGACCAAACGTGATAGGTACTTGGAGCTCCAATGTGACCAACACAAGTAAATACAAGATAAAGAAAGAGAAACATCACAGAATGTAACCACTGAGTGTAATAGTAGCTGAGGCAAGGAAATTAATCAACAACACAGAAGAGTAACAAAAAATCCTATCTAAAAACCATCATATAAGCATACAATTAGCCTAAAGGAACTCCCATTGTAGGTCCCAAGGAATGCAACCAAGTGCGAAGTATGCAATACAAAGGATGTTGTAAAGTTAGTAGTGCCTATACGCACCCTCTTAGGTACATGAGTCAGCCAGGAAAGAACCCACGGAAGCTTCCCTAAATACTTAGCCCTCCTACTCCAGTATATTCTCACTGGGCTATAACTCCTACATATTAGAAAAATTTAAGCTATAGCCACCCAGCGTTAGAGGGCTCGTGGAAGTATCTAATCTGACATACCAAATCCTGGTCAAAATTCAATTAGTGGTGTAGTACTCAGGCAACAAATGCTGAAGTTTGACCTTTGCCCATATATAATATCTAACTAGAAACTCAAGTCCATCCATGTCAGAAAAATCCAAATCTCAATAAAACCCCAACTATCGCCATGTAGGCATTATCCAAAATTCATGGTGGTAGTAAGAAAACGGGATTAAGTGGTGTGAGAAATTATATCCATACTTCTCATAAGAACAATCGTGGAATATATAAATATATATATAAGAAATCAATTTCCACTTATTTTTCTGTCAAAAACAAGTTACCTTTTAAAATACTCTTTAATCGAACTTTAGCCTTAGTTGATCATGACTAAGAAACACTGGTTTTTCTTGGTGGGCCAGGAATGCTGGAAAAAAAACCATACCACAAGACAGAATTGATTTAGAATTCTATTAGCTAAAGGTTTTAAGAAAAATAGATGTTGTGTGTGATACCAAAACGTTTGATACATGCTCGCTACATAGAACTATATAATAGACTAAACTGATCTAAGGCTGGTAACTGGAATTCATGGGATGGCTTCCATGTCTTAGTCACTAGGTAAATCCTCCTAGCCCAACTACAACCCGATCCTCAATAACTCGCACAAGATGCCACAACTTCCCTAAAGGCAACCATTAATGGCCAAGTAACCACCCATATAAGGGAAAGCATAGATCTATCATAGCTTAGTCGAAAACAACTCACTCCCAAGCTTGTATTGGTCTAGGGAAGAATATGACCACATATGTCTGCTAACTATAAAATGAAGATATGTTCAACTATATATTTCTAAGAGAGAACACACTTTCTAGACACATGAAACATCTTAAGTAGAACACAAAGAAATCAACCTACCTAGATCGGCTCTAAAGCCACCAGCCCAAACAAGGGGTAATCTACTAAGCTATAACAACTTGTTTAATCCCCTCCCTAACCTTACTATGTTCCAGAGTCAACGTATAAACGATATGCATCAAAGGTTATACTACTCTCCAAACAATACTATGTTCAAGAGGTTGCGTGGGACATGCAGATAGGGCTACATAGCCCCAGTTAAGTAACCAAGTTATAAATCAGCTAAGTAGGTCGTAGGCTTGAAGAGTAAGCACATCGGAGCCCGACTAGTAATCTCAGCCCCGACCTGGCAGTTTACAATACATATACTATAGTAATACCCATTTTGAAGAAAGTAGAATGTAGCTTACCTAGTGCCGATGACAACCTCAAAATTGGCACTATAAAAGGTGGAGAATCACTAATGATCTTGGCACTGCACGAATCTAGAAAAAACATAATCCATAAGTCACGAGGAGTAAAACAAAACCCATAATTCTATATATATAGAAGGGGTGGAATCTAGGATAAAAATTGGTTCATAAACCTTACCAACTCAAAAAAATGAAATTTTTATACCAACACGTAGAGCGCAACTTATACATCGTATTGTACAAATTAGGGCCTTAAATCACGGTAAAAAATGAAGATACAAGCCATGAAACTTTATATAACATATAAAACTTTATAACAATAGAAAATATGAATAACTACCCATTAGAAACGATCATAGAATCATCGAGATATAATACCTTAGAGTAGCACTGCAAATTAAACTCCTAAAAACTCTTACACAAGCTCAGATTCCATGGAAATTTGATAGGAAAATGATAAATCTTCATCGAAAAAGGAAGAAAGAAATATATAGAGGCTTTCTAGGCTACCTACATGATCGTGGCCCTTGGCTACCTTAGCCTTCGCGATTGCACCCATCGGGATATGATCTTAATGAATAATAAAATTGGCCTAAGCAATTTCTATGCACCTCCACGCGATCGCGATGCACTAGGGGAATAGGCTACCCGATTGCATCCAAGTCCACGTGTTCGCAATGCTTTGACTCTCATCTTGCCTCGGTCTAAAAGATTGAGGCTGGAAATGTAAAAGGAATCTGATTTCGAGAATTCATATATAGAATCTTTATGTAATCGGTATTCTAGACTCAACGAGATCAAAGGAAAGGACATTTGAGATCATACAAGCTAAGTAAGTCCTGAAATAACAACGTTTATAGAAATTTAAACCATAAAACTACTAGGGAACTACCTAACGGTCCAATCAAGTAACAAACGACTAGGGCAGTTACCAAAATGATCTAAACCAAGAGAAAATATGGAATCAGAAAAAAAAATCCCAAGGAACATTTAAAATAGTAGAATATTTATATATTCATGTATTTTAGTACTTTTTAAAAACTTGTAAATACTTTTACATATTGATTTTACAATTATTAATGAACCATAAAAATCATAAAAATTTAAGATACATATATAAACTTTACATAACAATGCAAGAAAATGCATTCTTTAGTGATCTATATATCTATACATGGAGAATCTTACTGCCAGCGAAAAAGGACCATTTTATTATCTTCCAATAATTTAAATAAGGAAAAACTACATAGTATAGTAAAAATTAATATGTAATTAAATCCTATGATTACCCTTTTAAAGAACTACATAACATTGTATACTTTTTTAACTAGCCATTTTGTACAAAAAGAACCATATGTACAACTACAATTGTCTAAATTATACAATCGACTAAATTTATAAAACATTTTGATTGAAAGAGGAAGCTGAATTGTATAAATTAAATAATTGACAGAAAGAAGTGGTTGAATAATGAAGATTATATAATTGAAGGAAAGAAGTGACTGATTTGTATAAATTGTACAATTGGCTGAATTTATACAGTTTTATTTTTACTATTTTATGTATTTAAGAAAAGTATGAGTATGAACCCCAAGTTTCTTTAGATTTTTGACTATTTATGAAAATTTTCCTTTAAATAATCGGGTATCATATAGGTTCGTTATAACATAAGTACAACTTTTAGATACACCAATATTAATAGAAAATTACATATAGAATAACTTACCTCTTATAAAGATAATTCTTCAACGTAATTCAACACATTGTCTCCATTAAAATATAAACAGATACGCAACTTTTGTAAATAACAAATGTAAAACTTATATTATATGAAAAACCGTTTTTGAATTTTTGACAATAGTTCTTGGTAGAAACTAAAAATATTGATATTTTATTTTTATTAAATCAAAGACATAATAAATATTTAAAATAAGATGATTTAATTTAACAGTATAACAATGCAACTGAAAGTCCTCAAATCTGAACTAAGAGACCCTCTAGACTAGATTCTGTGTTCTGGAGCTAAAGAACTTTTGAATTACCCAATTCTAAAGTTAGAACTTCAAAACGACAAGATAAATACAACAGAAGGGAACCACACTACTGTTCCCAGAAAGCCATAAATGACTTGGAGCAGCTATTGAGATGCTCTAGACACAGAAACCATGTAAGGAAATAGTAATGGAAAAAAATGGCCATTACAAAATCCAAAACTAAAAGGAATTTTTTCAGTGAAAGTCGAGTCATAGGTAATTTCTGAAGGCTCAAAAAAGTGAGGCCATACTAGGATCACGTACCCCACTTCATGTCTTAGGTAGCCTAATCCAACTGAAAGATGTGTCGAAGAACCTTTGTCAGTAGGGTCCTATGGACTCTGCCCACCTACAACTCCCATTGACATATTAGTTATTAGATCTTCGTAGATATCCCATACTAGTTATTATATCTTCGTAGATATCCCATTAACATTGTCTGGTGGGTTTAGGGTCAATCTAGACTGCTGATTTGTTCTATGCCACGAGCATGCATTGGTATTTTAAAAGGTAACCGGTTTTTACCGAATGAAAATCGAAAACTGATTTCTTATATACTATATTTATACTTTCCATGAATTGTCCTATGAGCATTATGGAGATACTTCTTCGTACCATATGATCCTATTTTTTCACTATCACTTTGTTGGATTGCCTACATGCCGACAATAGGGTTTTTATTGTGACATGGACTTTCCCATGTGGATAGACTTGAGTTTTTCACTGAGATATGATATACAGGATGATCCTAGGATTAGGTATTTATGCCCGGTATTAGTTGGATTTTTAAGAGGATTATTTTTTTTCGATCGAATCCCTCTACGAAACTTCCGTCCTAGGTCGCTCTACCTTTTACATCTTGCACAGCTTAGGGGAGGGTTTTCTCATTAATTTTGTAGAGGCCTTTTGCCCTGGTATTCTTAGTTCTAGTATACCTATGGTTTCATCTATGGGTTGTAGATATGGCTTGACTTGCAGACAATGGTAGCTTCCATCAGTGGTGTGGTTGACTAGTTGTTATCAGCTGCCTTGGGGTCTTTCAGCTTTTGATACCGATGGTCGGATGTACCTTTAGAGTCTGATGTTTTCTATCTTTTCCCTTTTGTTTTGTGTGGGAACTATATTTTGGTTTCATGTAACAACCTAAAAATTGATTCGTGATGGCATCCACACTCTACTTATAGATCAGCCTAACCCCAACCTATAGAATTAGTGATAGGCAAGTACCAAGTGCCAAACAAAAAGAGAAGAAGATGGACGATAAAGAAAAGATACATAAGATGAAGTAAATCCCTAGAACCTGGTAACATGGTTGTAGAACATTTATATACAAAACAATACAAAATAAAACCTGCAACGAGCAAGAAACTACAGGATATCTATCCTGGATAAAAACTAGGACAACTCTGTGATAGAAGGATAATTGGTTAACAAGAATGCCAATTTCTCACCATATCTTTGAAATAGCTCTGATCTATCCCACACGATCGCATGCTTATGTCTTTCTCAAACTAGGATCTTCACTACAACTAAAAAAGGTAAAGTGTGATCAAATATAAGCCATAGAGGAAGTAATCACAGTAACAACTAATTATTTAGATTGTATTATGAGATAGGGGTTGAATGTTTACTATGTTGTTGAATTTAGCTATCATACACGTTACTTTTGTTTGATCATTTTAGAATTTCTGGTGATAATTGATCACATGACTTTGATTGGAAACTTCAGGAAATGAATAACCGATTTAATAAGGAGAGATCAGATTTGCTTGTTTGAATCTAGCTGACCTATTTCTAGTTTAGGTATATAGAAAATACTGAAAATGGCTGAATCTGATGATTTTGGTGAAATTATAATGGTTACTCTTAAAAATTAGCTTACAGACTATCAGGGTATGAACACCAGGAACTAGGCCATAAACAAATCATGACCAACATAAAACGTACCTGGAGCTCTAACGTAACCAGGAAAACAAGCGAATCTAACCTAAATCATGACTAGTCAACCCAAGATAATATGATAAAAGGGCCCCGAAGAGGGGGAATCCATAGTTGCATGCCCAACTCATCATGCATAATCAACCTCTGGTGGTCCTACTTTTATATCCTCCCAACAAAACTCTACTGACCTTTGTCTACTGGAGGATACCTTTCTCACAAACCTTGTAGACCTCACGACAGAACTTTTGTTAGGTCATCAACTAACTAAAAATTCGTCCAAGGGTAAATAATATTTCTATCCAAGAACACTTCTATTACATGGAGTGGAAAGAAAACCCCACTGAAAAAACCCTAGTTCCCTAACATAGCTTGTATGATAAGGGGCGGGAGTATATTTAACCATCCTATCAATCCAGTATACATAACTCTAGATAATCAAAACCTCTACTAAAAACCAATAATATCATCGTTTGAAGCTTTCCTCAAAGAACCTTCTGGTATCTCTTTCTAAGGTACGACACTCTGAAGAGCTAGTGTAATAGTAACTACTATTGGAGCCCGAGCCTCTCCCAAACTCTATAGATAATTAGGTGGTCTCATGGTGCTTGTTCTCGACTCTAAATCTTGGCAACTCACACGGGGACCTTGTTGATGCCCATCGAGATCCTCATCCCAGTCATATGAAAAAGAGTAGCATCAAATAAGATTGCAGGGAAATAACAACCCAACATGCAAGAAAGTGTCAAGAAGTTATTCTTTCTTAAAAGCGCACTGTAGCCTCCCAAAGATAGGATATAGATGTTTTCGTAATAATATATGAGACTATACGATACTGGTGAATCTAAGCTATGATACTACTAAGTCACGACCCCGAAACTAGGTCATGATGGAATCTAAAAAATCCCATAAGTAAACAAGCCTATACCCTAGTTCAGAGCATCAAACAATGGGTTGTAGTCCTAGAAGCACAATAATACAATATAGGAGTAGGAGGAGAGAAGAAAGAGAACTATATAGAAAGCAAAAAAATCCCAGAACCTAGTATGAGTAGTACACAGTTAGTTATATACAACAAAGTATCCTTCAAAACAAATAAAACAAAATACAATTTTATTTTTAGAATGCCAGACAAGGATGCTGCTGTAGGAAAGAGGAAGCTCGAATTTTATAAGCCTACTTTAGACTCTGAATTTTCACAAAGACCACACTGTACGAACAATATACTCTACGATATCCTACCCTATGCCTTGTATTACGAAAAGATGTAGAAGTGTAATATGAGTACTATTGTGTCCAGAAGCACATGCAAGTGTAGGTGGTCGAACGAGTAATATAGTGGCTTTTGCGAGCCGGATTGTGGAACCTTCAGGGACTTATATATAATTGATTCTCTTGACAAAGCTACGGAAGGATTTAGATCTAAAAAATCGATTAAGACTTTAAAAGAGTATATTAATTTAATTAAAACTGACTTGTAATATGACCTAGAAATAAAGATGTAAAATACTAATATGTAACTTCAAAAATTATAAATATTCTAGGGCTATGGCATTTCTCACACACACACATCTGAACTTTAATTAAGTAAAGAGATTTGTCCGTTGATTGTTGAGTTAGGGGTTATTAATATAACTAAGGATGGATCGTCCATTAGCCACCTAATTAATCAAGTAACAACTACGCTAGATTTAGAGTGTTGTTCGCTTAT
>JBDJHY010024261.1:0-14001 GCA_039654485.1 Withania somnifera | reverse complement strand
TTGATTTACATGCTCCAATGTGGTGGTACTTTTACCATTTTGACCCCAGAATCTATTGTGAGCAAGATTTTATGTTTTTTGGGGAACTTCATTCATTAGAGTTTGGGATAGGGACTCCACTTGCCACACGTATGTGGGTAGGAAATGTGTTGAGGTTCGAGTGTGCCGATAAGTTTTTACTCCATTGATAGTATTGGCTACTTGTGAGGGCATACTCGTCGGTCATTGGTATTACCTCTTTCCATGCATTGTTATTCATGCTTATAACCTTTATGGTCATAGGGGTATACTAATATTTGATTTTAATGCACCAATGGAGTGGTACTATTGCCTGTTTGACCCTGGCATCTTTTGTGTACATCATTTGTTTTTTACTAGTGGGTTGTATTCATAAAGTGTTACTATATTCATTTGCTTGGCATGCAATTTTGTTCATACAAATGTTCAGTCTTGCCAAAAAAATATTAAGTTTTTTATAGTATGCCCGCAAGTTATAAACCTATTCATTACGATAGTTACTTGTGATGGCATACTTGCTTGTTATTTAAGATAACTCTTGACTCTCACTTATGGAACTAGTTGGCACATGGACCATAGAGGTACATTTTTGAAAGTGCATAATGTGCAAGATCCAATGGATTGGTTCTTTTACCAATTTGACCCCGACATCCATTGTGAGCAATATAATTTTGTTTGGAGGGAAACTTCAAGACAGTGTTGCTAAGTGCCCTTCCTTCTACCCCTCTTGCGGTACTTGTGGTAGGATATACCCTGGAGAGTGTCTGTACAGGAAATATATTTGTTTTGGGTGTGGCCAGCTGAGTTATAAGATTAGGGATTGTCCATCTGTTAAGCAGGGAGATGAGGTAAAGAGGCCTTAGACGACTGCTTCATCGGTTTCAGCTGACCGGAACATGCAGAAAAATACTACATCAGGTGCCAGTGGTAGCCAGAACCGCTTCTATTCTTTGACCTTATTCTAGGATCGAGAGGATTCTCCCGATGTTGTTACTGGTATGCTAAAAGCTTTCTCTTTTGATGCATGTGCTCTTTCTATATCATGTGATACCTTATTCTTTATTACTTCATATATTGCCCAATATTCAAAGTCTGTACTGAAAAGCTTCTAGAATCCTTCACTGTCACTAACTCTATTGGTGAATCTATCGTAGAAAAGAGAAACTCTCTCAATACTCTCCGATCTCATTTCTCCATAAAATTATCTTCGCCAACTTGGTAGAGTTAGATATTGTAGACTTCGATGGCATGGACTAGATACATGCATCTATTCTATCATTGATTATCAGACCCAGTAGTCAAGTTTTTATTTCCAAATGAACCAGTCTTAGAGTGGAAAGGCAGTCCTCCAACTACAGAAGGTCAATTATTTCCTACCCTAAAGCCAAAAAAATGATTTAAAAAGGCTATATATACCACTTAATGAGGGTCCAAGATCCTACATCCTAGACCCCAACTCTGTAGTCAGTTTTTATAGTCTGTGAGTATCCTGATATGTTTCCTAATAATTTACCCAGAGTCCCTCTTTATAGGGAGAGACTTACGAAGCCTATCTCCATTCTTCCATATAAAATAACCCCAACTGAGTTGCAAGAACTGAAAGAGTAGGTGAAAGATCTTTTAGATAAGGGGTTATTAGTCCTAGTGTCTCTCTATGGGGTGATCCAGTCTTGTTCGTATGTAAAAAAGATGGCTCCTCCATATGTGTATCAATTATAGAAAACTGAACAACGTCACTATTAAAAACAAGCACCCCATCTCTAGAATTGATGATTTGTTTGACCAATTTCAGGGTGCTACCTATTTCACTAATTAGGTATGGTTACCATCTGCTTAAAGTGGGGGAGTGTGATATCCAAAGACTGCCTTTCGAACTAGATACGACCACTATGAATTCCTCATTATGGGTTTTGGTTTAACCAATGTTCCTGCAGCCTTTATGGATCTAATAAACAGGGTGTTCAAGAAGTACCTATTCCTATTCGTCATTGTATTTATAGATGATATTCCGTAGTACTCCTGTAGTAAAGGTGAGCATGCAGAACATCTCAAAATTTTCCTCCATACCCTTCGAGATATATAGTTGTATATAAAATTTTGAAATATGAGTTTTGGTTGAAATTTTTGGCTTTCCTTGGTCATGTTGTTTCTGTTGTTAGTATATGGGTTGTTTCTGTTATTGGTATATGGGTTGATGCTCATAAGATTGAGGAAGTACAAAGTTGTCCTAGACCAACGACCTAGTTAGAGATTACAAATTTTTTTGGATTGGCTGGGTATTATAGAAGATTCGTGGAAGGGTTTTGAGCTATTTCAGCCTCGCTTACTAGACTGACCCAGAAAAAGGTAAGATTTCAATGGTCAAATGCATATGAGAAGAGATTTTAGGAATTGAGTGCTCGACTCACTTCAACTCCGGTCTTGAACGAGCTAGAAAGTATGAAAATTTTTATAGTATACTGTGACGCTTTGAGGGTTGGTCCTCATTGTGTATTGATGAAGAATGATGAGGTGGTTGACTATGCTTCTAGAAAGCTCAAAGTTCATAAGAAAAACTACCCAACTCATGACCTTAAACTGGCAGTTGTGGTCTTCTCCTTGAAAATTTTGTGCCATTATCTATATGGTGAACATGTTGATGTGTTCACGGATCACAAGAGCCTACAATATGTCTTCACTCAAAAATAGCTAAACCTTCAACAGAGACTTGAGCTTCTAAGGAATATGACTTGAGCGTACTATATCACCCAGGTAAAGCTAACATGGTCGCTGATGCTCGTAGCAGATTGTCTATGAGAAGTGTTTCCCACGTGGGGGATGAGAAAATGAAACTCACAAAAAGGTGCAACGACTTGCTAGCTTTGGTCTTCGACTAGTAGATATAGATGATGGTGTCTTTGTGGTTCAAAATGTCTCAGACTCGTCTTTGGTAGTGGAAGTGAAAGAAAACCAAGGCAATGACAAGTCCTTATGAAGTTTAAGGAAGCAGTCCTTAAGAAGCAAGTGGAATATTTCTCCCAATGGGGATATGGTGTACTTCGTTATTAGGGTCATCTTTATGTCCCTGATGTTGATGGGATATAGTAAAGGATATTAGATGAGGCTCATATCGCCAAGTACTCAATCCATCCAGGCTCTACTAAGATGTATCATGACTTGAAGGAGGTGTACTGGTAGAATAAGATAAAGAAAGACATCGACAATTCTGTAGCAAGGTGTCCTAACTGCCAGCAGGTAAAGGCTGAGCATTAAAGGACTGGTGACAAAGCTTAATATATTAGCATCCCTACTTGGAAGTGGGAGACGATCAGCATGGATTTCATCACAGGGTTTCCTTGCACTCGTCAGCAACATGATTCAATATGGGTGATAGTTGATTGAATGACAAAGTCCTCTCATTCCTAGCTATTAAGGCTAGTTATTCAGCAGTGAAATTATGACTTTTTGAATATTCAGGAGATAGTTCGACTTTATGGAGTCCCCTTGTCTATCATTTCAGACAGGGGACCGAAGTTTACGTCTCAATCTTGGAAATCCTTTCTGAAAGGTATGGGTACCAATGTTAATCGTAATACTGATTTTTATTCGTAGACTGATGGCCAAGTAGAGTGCACCATTAAGACCCTTAAAGACATGTTGAGGGCATGTCCTATCGATTTCAAAGGTAATTGGGATGATAACTTACCTTTTTATTGAATTTGATTATGAGAATGATAATTTTTATTCCAGTATCCATATGACCCATTTGAGGTACTTATGGGAAGAGGTGTAGGTCTCCAATAGGGTGGTTCGAGTTATGCAAGGCTGCATTGGTAGTGCCAGATTTAGTTCATCAAGCATGGAAAAGATTATATTGATTAGGGAGCTGTTGAAGACTACTTAGAGACGACGAAAGTCATATTATGATGTTAAACGAAGGGATTAGGAATTTCATATTGGTGATTTGGTATTTATAAAGGTTTCTCCTATGGAAGGGGTGATGCGCTTTGGAAAACAAAGCTTAGTCCAGGTTACATAGATCCTTACAGAGTCTTGGAGAGGATAGGAAAGGTAGCTTAATGAATGGTACATCCGGTGTTTCATGTGTCCATGCTTAATAAATAGATTGGTGATCCATCGACTGTGGTCAAAGTAGGTAGAATTGGGATCAAGGATAGCTTTGCATACAAAGGAGTTTCGATAGAAATCTTGGATCGCCAAGTTCTTAAATTGAAGACGAAGGAGGTTGCCTCTGTTAAAGTGATGTTGAGGAATCAAGATGTTGAGGAATCTACTTGGGAAGATGAGGAAGCCATGAAGTCTAAGTATCCCCACCTATTAACTCCCCCCTATGATGGTATATGATGTAACGAATCTCTCATATAGAACTTTTAGAGAGATTTATATGCATAAGTTTGATATCTCACAATCTTATGAATATGTTCGTGCCAAGCATGCGCAAGTACGATTTTAACTCATAGCATAAGTCACTCCAGCCTATGTTCTAAGGATAGATAGATTGGGAAATTATTCTGTTCACACTTTTATTCTAGGTTTAGAAATCATTTAGGGGCGAATGATCCCAAGGGGGAGATATTGTAAAACCAAAAATTTCATGAACCATTTTACATGTGTGCTTAGACCTGAGTCCAATAAAGTTCTTACTTAAATCTAAGTGTCAATCATTCAACCAAGATTATGAAGAGTGTTGAATGTGAATTAAGGCCTTAAGGAACCCCATCCATAAAGTAGAACTCAATGCTTCACTTGTCGGTTGAGTTTTATAGAGATTCAACCATGGGTCAACTTCAAATGACCATAACCCCTAAATTATGAAGAGTTAGGTGTCCTATAATCTATTAAATCAAAGATCTACGAGTTTAGTTTCTAATTCAATAAACTTCGCATCAATCTGAGTTTGGATTAAAATGTTATGTCCATTTAAGTGAAGAACTGTCAGGTAGACCCCTCAGGATACACTGTCCCTCAATAGGACGATCCGTACTGAGTTGGGATGGGAAGTACCATCCAAAAATCATTATTTTTATTCTACATTTTCCCAAGGATAATTTGGTATTTTCCAAGACTTTTAGCCCCATTATAATTCACTTTTGGGTGTTAAAAGTAGTATATCACGTAACAAAATATTTTTTCCTCATATAAACTTAAGGCCTAGGTAAGTGGTATGGACTATAACAAAGAGGGACAGACTGTACGAAAGAGGGAAGGACCGTATCATGGTTCGTGGTGAAGCCCAGATACTCCTCCCAGTGCCTTTAGTGGTACTGAACATACTGTCGTTCGTACCGGTGACCCATCCCAGAACTTCTTCAGCTTTTAATGAGGGATATTTTAGTCAAATCCCTTCCACCCAAACTTTATACTATGTCGTTTTGGGCTTCCAGAGAAGTGGTATATATGTGTACACTTAGGAATTTTCTATCAATCTACGGTTTTAATTCTGAAAAAAAAAGAAGAACAAACCTTCTCAAGCATAAACTAGGGTCAATACCTTCAAGGCTAAGATTTCAAAGTTTCCTCAAAATTCCTCCGTGTGAATCTTCAACAACAGGTATGTAGGACTTCAATGAAAACTCCTTCCATTCTCATGTCCAAAACCTACGTATGTTTCAAGAATTTAGTGCAAGTTAGGGTTCAAGAACTCAAACCCAATTTTACTCTATTATGCATAATTCTTTATAATGTCTATGTTCTTCCTACTTTTTGATTTCCTATGGAGTTTGATGTGTTATTACTTAGCAATATGTTCTTTATTATGCAAATTTGAGTCTCATGGTTTTATGAATAAAATTATGAAAATTTTATACTCTATAGTGGAAGTCCTATATTTTCACAAACATGATAATATTCAAAGACAATGTTATGTACAAAAGTTATATTTCTTATGCTACTCATATATTATGAAACTTATGATTTCCCTTGAATTTAAAATTTGATGCATTATCAGAATGATCAAAGAGTTATGTTCCATAAGTGATAATGAGCCAAAGAAGGACTCAAGATACTATTTAAGTACAATAAGGGCAAGATGTGCCAAATTATAAATTTTAAAGTGAGCTATATATATATATGTTTAAGTTTTGGGAGGATTATTAAGCACTGAGTGAATACGAATTTATAAAACTCAAGTTTCATAACTACATTTTCACCGTAGGTTATATGTCCAAAATCACCGAGGCTTAATGAAAGAAGCCTAATGAAAGTTGGTGTTAACTTTGGCCAGTTACCACCCCTCTTGGTCGATGTAGGGGAGGCACACGGCACACCTAACTCAGTGTAGCTCGCATGGCTATATGTCAGTTACCAAAATTCCAACTTAAAAAAGCTAAGTTGTATATGTTACCTTCTTACAATATGAGTTTGTATTTTCCAGTCTCAAAAGATTTTGGAGTTACATGTCTCAAAAATTATCCTTTAGACCCTTACCTTATGTTTTCATTATAATCTCATATTGTAACTTCTTATTTATGATGATTTTTATCATTGTCTAGTTTCAAATATGTTTTTACTCGCGTTTTACAACATCCTTACATACTCAAGATCGTTCCTGTATTGATTGCATATTTTATTGCCTACATTTTTTATTTGATGAATATACATATGATCGTTTCCAAGCTCATCGCTAAAGAGTTTTCATCCACAAGATCAGTTGTGGTGAGTCCTCCTCAATCTGAGGGATCTAACAATATTAGTTTTCCTTATGCCTTTTCGCTTTAGTTTTGGGGTCAGGTGGGGGCCTTGTCCCGGCATAGATGTTTCTTATGTTAGAGGCTTTTGGATAAATGTATAGTATGACTATAATAGCCCTTTGGGCTCTTGCTTTATATTTCGTTAACTCTTTTATTTTCAGGATGAATGAAGTACTTCTTTGGGTTCAAAACTTGGTATTTAAGTTTGGGTGATGCCTATGTATATATGTCAAGAGTTGGATTGAGATCCTCCGGGTTCCAAGTACCTATTCCAGCCTAGGGGTAGCCTAGGGACGTCAAAGTTCTCCATAAAATTAGTTGAAGTGATACAATAGTCTTCTCTTAATCTCATTTTCAACAACAACAAAAAATATTCTTCTATATAAAGTTCGTCATGCCAATAACTCACTCAATTCTTTATCATAAAATATTAAAATAAATATTTAGTGATTTATTTGAAAGAACTCCAACTTAAAATGTGAAATGTCACACAAGCAAAACAATGAAACAAACACTTCAAAGTGATTAACTATGTAGTTTTTAGGATGTCTCAGAATTCATGAAATACATATAAGAAAAATTCAAATTTGTTAATAATAAAATACAACTATAAAATATGAAATGCCAAATAGACATGACGATAAAACAAATTTCTCAAGAAATTCAAACATTACTTTTTATAATAACTATATTTTTGTACATGTGTTTCACATGATCGCGAGTTATGTAGTACGTGATATTAACTATAAGATATTCCACAAGTTGTAAAATGTGAACAAGTAAACTTTTATTTTTTGAAAGAAAAACTCCAACTTAAAAATATTAAATGTGAGATAAGCATAACGGTGAAACAAACGTCTCAAGAATCTTAACTATTCTTCTTATATGGTAGTAATTTTTATGATGTCGTAAAAATTATGATGAATGTGCAAACAAAAATACAAGTTCGTTATTTATCTTAAAAAAAAACAATTAAAAAACGTAAAATTCCAGTAGACCTGGCAATATAATGGACTCCTGAAGAAGCCAAATTATTGCTTCTTATATAGTAACTCTCTGGACGGGTGTTGCACATGAATGGTGAGTTATAACTATATATTATTAATAGTAAAATATACTACAAGTCATAACACGTGAACTGATTAAGATTTAATAGTTAATGATTTATCCACTAGAGGGTGCATTACTCAAATTTCTTATTTACCAGTTAAGAAATATCATATTTATATTTTTATCACTAGATATATAAAAATATCTATTATAAACCCTAAAACTTAAGCCCTAATATAATTACCCTTTCAATTATTTTTGTGATTTCACGCTTTTCTTCTATCGTAGAGCTTTTCTGTAGTGACCCTAAGTCATTTATGACTTGTTTGGATCGGTGATTCGGTTCCCGAGTCATTTGTTTGAATTTTTATATTAGTTTTCCTATTGTAGAGCCTTATCTTTTGAAATCATATGCTTTATTCAATATTTCTTGAAAACAAAATTCGAAAGCAAATTTTGATAGTTTTGTTATCTTCGGAACATGGACTTTGGTCTAGTCGGGCTCTTGGGTTGTGTCCGGGGGCCTTTGTGATAATTTTATCTCGCTTTGCATATTTTTAGTTTTTGGAGTTTAACGCTTTTACATCGGTCAATTTTTTATGATCGGAGTGTTAGATTGAAAATTTAACTATGCCATCAGCTTTAATATATCGAGTTTGAGTTAGGTGAGGTGCTGGTTCAGGTCCTGGGCTAGCCGTACTTATTTTGTATCCTATGTTGGGATTAAGGAAATTTAGACTGAGGGTTGACT
Organism: Withania somnifera; assembly: GCA_039654485.1. Classification (NCBI taxonomy): domain Eukaryota; kingdom Viridiplantae; phylum Streptophyta; class Magnoliopsida; order Solanales; family Solanaceae; genus Withania; species Withania somnifera. The sequence continues at coordinate 5,493 of JBDJHY010024261.1, read as the reverse complement.
TTATGGAAGACTTCATCAAAATAATCTTGGATCAGAATTTTATTTGTGTCATTGAATTTAGAATGTCATTTTATGTAATTTGCTTATTTGATTTGTGTTCATCGGATTTCAAACTTATTCCGATTCCTCGTTGGGCTCATTTTTCCTTTTCTAATTTTTTTTATCAGGTGTGTTCCCTTTTCCTCTTTGCAAACGCAAAATGGATCACGCAATTGCGGAGATTTAATTCTGTTCTCAACACAATCGTGAACCTGGTCACGCAATCACAATGGGTTAACATTTCCCTTTGACCTGAATTCCCTCGTTGCGATCGTGGTGACCTTCAGGTAATCACAATTATTTTAAAAAAAATTCTTTCTGATAATGGTGGCCTTTGCGTGATTGCAATGCTTTAGCATTTTTACTCTATGCAAGTATCTTAAAATGGAAAATATACTAGGGGCTAAACCTGCTCCTTTTTTCGAACCTCATCGCACCCTTCATGGGCGATACCTGCAAGAACACTCAATCACCAACATTGAACTCCAAATCTTGATGATGGTGGTCAGAATAACTCTTTTACCTACTCTAGGCTGTCCAAAGTCTATCCTGAATCAAACGAGCTCTGTCTAAGGCATCCCAAAGTAGATCTATACTTTGCAATTTAGACTCAAACCCATCTAACCAATCAATAGGTGAATGACAACGCCTACCATATAAAACCTCAAATGGAGTCATCTGAATGCTAGAGTGGTAGATGTTATTATAAGAAAAGTCTACCAATGCCAAGTGATGACCTTAAGAACTACCAAAATCAAGTACACAGGACCTTACATGTCCTCTAGGTCCAACATGGTCCTCTTGGACTGACCTTCTATATATGGATGAAATGTTTTGGTGAAATGAACAGCGGTACCGATATCATGCTGAATAACTCTCCAAAACTGAGATGTAAACTGAGTATCACAATTAGAGATGATGGAAACCAGAATACCATAAAGTGTAACCAACTGATCAAGATAGATACGAGTTAAATTCTCGATGTTATATGATATATCTTAATGAAGTGCAAAGACTTAACCAACCTATCCAGAATAACCTAAATCAAGTCACGGCTATGAGAAGTTTGAGGCAAGCCTGAAATGAAGTACATACTGATCCATTTCCACTTACACTCGAGAATGGGAAGCCAATGCATCAGACCACCCAATCTCTAGTGCTCAAACTTAACTTGCTGACAGTTCAAGCACCGAGACGCGAACTCTGCAATATCCTTTTTCATACTACCCTACCAGTAAAGTTATTTCAAATCTCTATACATCTTCTCTACACCTAGACAGATGGAATATCGAGAACTATGGTCCTCACGGAGGATTAACTGAGTCAAATTATGAATATGTGGAACACGAATCCCACCCTAAATCTCAAAATACCATCTAAACCCAAAGTAGCTCGATTGGGCTTACCACGCAATAACTTATCATGAATGTCAACGAAGTCTGGGTCCTAAAGCTGATGCTATTAAATCTAATCAAACAATGTAGAACGGGCCTTAACTCTAGCAATACATCCTAAATCTTTAAGCTCAAGTATAACCAATTGGTTAGCCAAAGGCTGAATGTCTAAGGCTAAAAGCCTCTTAGAAACTAATAAAACAGTCAAGCTACCCATATTCATCAACTTCCAACTCAAGTCATCTACTACAATATTTACCTTGTTAGCATGATACAGAATAGTAACATCATAGTCCTTTAGCAACTTGATCCATATTTTTTGGCAAGCATTAAGCTCCCCCTGACTCATAATATACTAAATACTACGATGACCGGTGAAAATCTCACAATGAACCCCATAACAATAGTGACACTAGATCTTGAGCGCAAAACTACTACCTCCAACTTCAAATCATGAGGCGGGTTGTTGTGCTCATGAGTCTTTAGTTGTGAAGAATCATAACCAATAATTTGACCCAGTTGCATTAATACACAACCAAGACCAACACCAAAGGCAACATTATAAACCAAAAACCTTTGAACCTTAACCGGTAGTGTCAAAATACGAGCAGATCTCAAGATGGTCTTAAGCCTATGAAAGTAAGTTTCACACTCATCAGACTACTGGAAAGAAACCTCATTTCTAGTTAGTCTAGTTAATGGAGCTGCTATGGAAGAGAAACCCTTAATAAATCGATGATAATAACCAGCAAGCCCAACAAAGCTATGAACCTCTTTCGGGGTGGTCATCCTTGGCCAATAACGAACAACTGCAACCATATTTGGTACCATCATAATACCATCTCTAGACACCACATGACCTAGAAATGCAACTAACTCAAGCAAAAACTCCCACTTTGAAAACTTGGCATAAAGCCGATGGTCTCTCAAAGTCTAAAGAACAACCCTCAAATGTATTGCATGATCCTCACGACTCCTCGAATACAATAAAATATCATCGATGAATATGATCACAAATGAATCAAGGTGGGGTTAATACACACAGTTCATCAAATTCATAAAGGTTGCAGGGGCATTAGTTAACCCAAAAAAATACAAGGAACTTATAATGATCATAGCGCGTCCTAGATGTTGTCTTAGGGATGTCTTCAGTCTTGACCCTTAACTGATAATAACTAAAAGTCAAATCAATATTAGAAAATATGGAAGAACCCTGAAGCTGGTCAAATAAATTATCAATCTAAGGTATAGGATACTTGTTCTTCATAGTGACTCCATTAAAGCTATCCATAATCAATACACATGCGCATAAAACCATCTTTATTCTTAAAAATAGCACGAGAGCACCCCAAAGTGAACACTAGGCCGAATAAATCCCTTATCTAACAAATACTGAAGCTAAAACTTAATCTCTCTTAATTAAGAAGGTTCCATCTAATAGAGAGCAATAGAAATGGGCCTATGCTCGGCTCTAAATAACCAAAATCAATTTCTCACTCAGGTGATAAGCCATAGAGGTTGGTCGAAAACACATCAAAAAGCTCATGAATGACAGGTACTGAATCAGGAGATGAAGAATCAACACTCACATCTCTAACATACGGAATATAAGCCAAACAACCACGAAATACTAAGTGGTTAGCCTAAAGACAGGAAATGATCCTCTTCGGTATATGACTAGTTGAACCCCTATCACACAACTGAAGATACACCAGGCATAGCTAGGTCACATTCTTGGCATAACAATCCATGACCTCTCTTTGAGGGGATAAATAGTATATGCCCAGTATCACATAGAAATCAACCAATCCAACAATATCAAATTAACCCAAGTCACAAAATCCCTAATAAGCATAGAACAGAATCTCAATACATAATACACTTCTAAAGAATCACTTATTGGGGGTAGAAACAGATAAAGGAATAGGCAGCGACTCACAAGCCAAACTCAAAAAGGGATCCTAATAAGAAGACACATAGGAGCAAGTAGAGACTAGATTAAATAAAGTTGAAACGGGATGATAACACATAAAAATAGTACTGTTCACCAATGCATCAGAAGTTTCCATCTCAGATCTACCTGTAACAACATAGAAATGACGATGACTATGACCACGACCACCCTCACAACCACTTTCCCTACCACACTGAGAGTACCCCTAAATGGAACACCCTTACCCTTGCCCTCAAGTGGAACGGCCTGACTAGCTAAGCCAGAATAAGAATCAGAGTGACAGAAGACTGAACCACAATATGAAAAACACCCCTCTGTGGAAAATCCTTAGCAATATGACCCATAGCACCACACTCATAACAAGGCCCATATGGATGGATCAAACAGTAAGAACTAATTGTACCAGAATGGCCACCGCAGTTTGATGAACCCAAAGTCCTGAGCATAACGACCAAACTTCCCCTAATGTTTCTTTTTGATACGGGGTCCTACCCTAAGCTCCAAAGCCCCTAAATCTCAAACCAGTGAAACAGCCTTGATGATATGGACTTTTCTCCTCACAAACTCTCTCACCTCAATCAAGTCCCTCTCCTATACGAGTATGCTGAAGATAGCCTGAAAAGATGATCCAAGTAGCAATTAATACCTCAATAGTCTTAGGAATCTCAGTATCCAATCCAAAGAAAAAGCGACATCCCGCTATGCCTCAGTATAATTAGCCTCATATGCAGACAATAAATGAAACTTAGCCTCGTACTCAGTAATAAACATAGAACCCTTTTAGAGTCTAAGGAATTCCTCCCTCCTATGATCTTGCTCAATACTGGATATATACCTCTCCAAGAAGCCATTACAAAAAAACTCCAAGAAATGGGTGTAGGATCAACTGACCTGGTCGCAAAATAACACCTCCACCACTGTTTGGCGAGGCCTCCCATATGAATGAGGTTATGCAACCGCTCCTGATACATATCCATAAAATCTCTTGTATCCTTGATCGGAGTACAGTGAACCTCAAAGGATCTAACCTAAAAAATCTACCTAAAGACTTCTGATTAGAGTTAGACATAGGTGGTTGTGAGGGGAAGGCAATACGGGTGTTGATGGTGCACATATATGGGGAGGATGCATCTTCACTGGAAAGGCTGAGACAAATATAGCTACACCTAAAACTATGGGATAAGCTGACACAGACAGTTGTACACCCAAACCAGTAGGACTCGAGGCTGAAGTTGAACCCGAACCCCACGTGTTGAATGAATCGACATTACTGTACAACTAAAGAAGAAAACCTATCATATCTGGAGTAATAATCAGCATCGAGGTTGACATTGGTGTAAATGGAGCTAGTACCTGCGATGTTGGTAGCACTAAAACAGTACATGATCATACTCAAAATCCAAAGCACTGATAGACGAAGTAGCTATAGCTGGGGGTCTCTACTCTGGAATGTCCTTGACCTCGACCCTTACCACGAGATCGACTCTTAGCTTGTGCTCTAACTAGTGGCGCGATAGGCTTCCCATCTCTTGTTTCTGTAGAATATTGTGTATATTCCATCTGCAAAAGAGTGAATAAGAAAAAATTAAAATTCAAGATACCAACTAAGATACAACGCTCGACAGAGAAGTGAAAAGAGAATAAATTCCTAAAGATTTCATTGTAGCCTCCTGAAGATAGGATACAGATGTCATCGTACCAAATCTGCAGGACTCTACTAAACACTAGCTCATATACCAAGCATAACAATGAACCTAGGGCTCTGATACAAATTTATCACGACCTAATTTCTAAAGTCATGAGGGGACCTACATCCAATTGTAGGATAACCACCCAAAAAGTACGATAACTCTAGAAATACAACATAAGTGGAATAACATAAATATAAGGGACAGGGACAAGGGTAAGTATGACATCCTTAAAACCTAATATCCAATACATGAGCCACCAAATAAGAGTACAAGTGTGAAATAAAAGTCACTATATAGTATTAAATGCCAAATAACAGAAGCAATATAAAGAAAGGTAGAAAATACAAAGAACAATGGGGAAAACTACAAAATATCTATCCATACTTCAAGTAGAACAAATGTATAGATAGAAGGA
>JBDJHY010024153.1:0-14001 GCA_039654485.1 Withania somnifera | reverse complement strand
AACGCTCAATTCTTATTCAGAAGCTCTAGGACTACGCACGGGAATGTCACTAGGACCCGCTGAGGCCTCTTGCTAGTCATCTGCAAGGAATAGAGTCGAATAAGGCAATAAAAAACCTAATGACCATACATTTCACAAAAGGGATAAAAAAGACAGAGTCGTTCCTAAAATGTGTTTTGTATCCTCTCGAAAACAGGATACGAATATCTACGTACCAATCCATTGGATCCAACAAAAATATTTCTCCTACAACTAGATATACCGGTAAACCTAGAGTTGTGATACCACTCTGTCAAGTTACAAAATCTAGTTGTGATGGTGTGTACATCCCATTTATAGACAAGCCTAACTTTGGCCTAAAGAACATAGTAGCGGTGACTACTTATTGAGTCTCCTAAACAGCACCAAGCTAGTTCGCACAATCACGTCTTTCCTTATGACCCGCACTAAGAACTGAATTTGAAAAAGATGTAGAAGTGTAGCATGAGTACAAAAAAATAAAGGGCACCCAATAGGCATCATTGGCCAATCGGGCAAAAGTAAGCATAAGCAAGCTAAGGACAACTAAAAGTAACGAAGGCACTAGGATGTAGTGTACAACAGGAAGGTCAACTATTGTAATAGCAAGTAGGTGTAGTGAAGGGTCAGTTATCAGTGTTATCAATATTAGCTAACAATAATGAAGGAAAGGGATGAATAAACACATAGACTCGGGCCACAAGCACATCATGATCAAACGTGACATGTATCTGGACCTCCAACCTGACTAGCATAAGGAAGGACCATTAAGGGAATACAAAACCATCAAAAAGCTAATCTACTAGCAAATATAGAAAGTACATAGATAGAACCTATTACAGATAGAAGGGAAAAAAGTCTACTAGAAAACAAATCTAGCTGGAACCCCATTCGATCTGTAGGTAAACTCAGACAACCAAGTAACCCAATACTCCCCCCTTAAGCCCTAAAGAGTACAACAAAGTACAAAAGGATGAAATGCAAAGTGGTACTAAATAGTAAATAGTATTCTTACACACCTTCCCAGTACAAGACTCTACTAGGAGGCGACCCACGGAAGCTTCCCTTTGTACTTACCCCTCATATAAGGTAACTCTTACCTAGCAGTAACATCTCAGGCATAACTACCCACTATCATAGATTTTGTGCAGGGATCTAATCCTACATACCAACTCCTTGTATAATCCATTTATTAGTATAATCATCATGGGAAAATACAATAGTTTGGTCTCAGCCTGTATGTCATATTGGAGTAGAAACTCAAGTCCCGCTATGTACATAAAAATACAAGTCTTGATGAAGTCAACTATCACAATGTCAACAATATCAAGAAATCACAGAAATAAGAAAATAGCCTCAAATGGTATTAGAAAATAGCTTCATACTTCTAATGAGCGCAGTCGTGGAAAGTATAAGTATATATGAAATTAGTCTTATATTATGACTTTGTCAAAATCAAGTAACCTTTTAAAACTTTTAATTCATTCCCACTACACAGAACCAATCAATAGGCTAAACTAGTCTAATGTTTCTAACTAGAATCCATAGGATGTCTACCAAACCCTAGTAACAAGGTACTTCCTCTTCTCACCCAGCTACAACCCCGAGCTATGAGTAATCTCACTAAAGATGCCACAACTGAAGAGAGAGTTCCTACTAAGGTCGAAGTACACACCTATCTAGGGGAAGACATGGAGATATCCTATATAAGTCTAATAAAACTCACTCCCAAGCTCGCACCGGACTAGGTCAAAATATTGTCATATAGGGATGCTAACTATCCAGCAAAAGCATGTCATCACATAGGGCTACTAACTACCCAACAAAGTTGCATCCAACTATCAATGGAAAAAAGGCCACACATTCCTTAATTATATGCAACATCTCAGGTAAAACATATAGTAATAAGTTTACCTAGATCGACTTTAAAGCCACCAACCAAAATAAGGGGATATCTACTAAGCTCTAATCACTGGTATAATCCTTTCCCAACAAGTGAATATTTTAAAGTCAAAGTATAACTAATACAAATGAAAGGTAATACACCTCCCCCAACCATATTACATTATAGAGTTGTAATTGAATACGCTGATAGGGCAGTATAGCCCCACAGTAACTAAATACGCTACAAGCCATCTAATTTTTCCATGGGCCGAAAAAATAAGCATATTGGACCCAAATAGTAATCCCAGCCCCGAGCTAGCTCTTTATAATTCATATGCTACACCAATACCCAATTTGAACAAAGTAGACCATAGACTAACTGGTTCCAATAGAAACCTCAAAAGTTATGCTAGGATAAGCGAAGAACCATGAACAAGCTCGTAGCTGCACGAATATATAAAAGACATAATCAATGAGTCAAGAGGAGTAAAGCAAGACTCATATTTGTATATAAATTGTGGGATCATATTCCAGGCTAATAATAGGTCAGAAAACCCTTGTAGATAAAAAAAAAGAAATATTTATACCAACAGGTAGAGCACAACTCATACATCATATGGTAAAATTTTGGCCTCGTAGAACCACCGAGATACAATTCTATGGAGTAAAACTCAAAGAAACCTCTTTAATATAATATTTTTTCTCTAGAAACATGAGAAACTACTGGAAATCTCCTACAAAATAAGGAAGAAGATTATATATAGGTACGCCAAGTATCTTACGTGATAGAAACCTACTACCACACAATATCGACCTTTGGATGCCTTAGCCTATGCTATCGTGGCCCACTGCTATGTGATAACGATGTGTCCGAACCCTAGCTTATGCGATTGCAGTGCACCTCTACACAATTGTGATGCATAGGCTATGCAATCACAATTCTTTGGTGCCTAACCAACCTCAATCTGAATATTTGAGCCTAAAACAGAAACATAGTCCAATTTTGACAATAAGTATAGGAAATGCTTATGTAACTGATAGTCCGAACTTAACATAATTGATGAAAAGGAGATCAGAGAATCATATAAGTTGAGTAAGTTCAGAAGTGATAATATTTAAAGAAACTTAAATCATAGAACTGCTAGGAAACTAACCTATTGATCACAATAAGTCACAATAACCTGGGGCAGTTACAAGAATGCCCTAAATGTAGAAAAATTGCGAGGATAAAAAATGGCTCCGATGGACATCACACCTTGTCATGGAAGGATGAGAAAATCCAAGAACCCTAATGGGAATATTAGGGCTACTATGAGAAGCTAAGAGAGAAAAAGGGAGCCTCTAGAATTTGGTATTTTACAAGTTAAAATATTTAGCAAATGAGATGGTACTTACCACTTTAAAAAGGGAATTGTTTTGCACAAAATTTTTACTCTTTTTTGTGCCATAAATGGTCAAGTAGGTGATGCACCTTATTGATTATTTAATTTAGTCATTAACAGGATGAAACTTATAGGACTTGGCTTCCATTCTTCTCCCATTTCACCATTTTAATTTGGGCCAGAAATAATGCTCTTAATTTGTGACATACTTTGGGTCAAAATTGTCCAAGTAGGTGATGCACCTACTTGCTTAAACATTTCTAAATAGGCCTTCCATTTTTTGGGCTTTGGGGAAGATTACAAGGTGTTTGGGCTTCCTATATTTCTTTTTCTATTTTACTCTAGTTGGGCCTTAAATTGTCCCATCAATATAGGCCTAAACCTCATCCGTTACTTAAATATGCGTTACATCTACTAAGGTCTTTAATTTGGTCATATAACTCAAGTAGGTGACACCTGCTAGCTTGATTAACTCAAAAAAAACATCTCACTTTTTTACACCATTTTCTAGATCTTAATCCCTTTAATTCAACTTTAGCAATTGCACATATTTTTTCATTATAACCTTTAAGTTCAACTACCACATTGCTGCCCCGAGTTCAAATACTCTCGCAGATGACAACTCGATCATGTTGTTTTACTTCTTTTTTTCCTTTTTTATACTCTTATGATTTTTTTTATTTCAGAAAATTAAATTATCCCAACGGCTTAAAGGTCAAATTATACCAAAAAAGGGTTTGAAAATTATCTAAAAGAAGACACAAAGTCGCCACTTAATTTTTTAAGAAAACTAAAAAAACATAATTTTGAAACTCTATAATTCAAAAACAGAAATAAAACCTATGGTTTAAGAGATTTGGGTAAGGATTCCACAATGTCCCGAAGAACGGTTTTAAGGCATCTCGGGAACATCCAAAAATGGGCTACATCCTATGTGACTTATGAGTATGTGATATTTTAGTATATCTTGAAAAATGATATATGTTATGTTTGAAGTATTTTTGAATAATATGTTCAAAGAGACGGCCATAAATTGACTTTGAGGAAAAGAAAAGGAACTCATTTATAAAATCGAGTTATCTAAAAAGTTCTTCTATAATATATACTTTTGAACAAAATCAATATTTTGGAATTAAAATAAAATGCTTTCACTTTTTCCTAGAGAATTGCCTAACTGATAAGAATTTTATAAAAAAGAGAAGGAATAACACGAGAAACATGTAATCAAGGTATTTATTTTGTTAATATTCATAAAACAGATATTTACAACTCTTGGTCCCCATACTTGATTCCTTACATATATATCCAATACAACTAAATAAATAATAAAAGACTATACAAAGTAAGGAGGAAAAGAAGGAAAAAAAAATCATGAATCCAATGCTCTAATATAGGCCACAGCCCATGCAAGGGAGTCTGGGGATACACATGTAGATAAAGGAAAAGAAATTAGGAATCGATAATGCTACATAATATAAAAAAAAATAAACAAAAGAAAGCTGTTAGAATACAACAAAAATTTGGAATGAGCCAAGCCTAAAGAGACATAATTTAAGGAAAGTCTAAGTTATGTTAAGAGAGACTGGGCCAAGGGGATACATGCTCAATAAAATTAAAATTAAGTAATATGGTCAAGTCGACCTGCATTACAACCTAATTGCAAAACAAAGAAAGGTCCACTCAATGACATTGGGCCTATGTAAAAGAAGACAACAAATATGTTTGTAGATAACTCAATATATAGAAATGGAAATCAGGTAGACATTTATAAGAATCAACAATAACTAAGCATGAGGATCCTATAACAAGTTCATAAGTGTAAAAAAATCTTTAACACAAAGGGGTAAAGATAAGGAGGAGGCAAGTTTATAATGTAATCTAATTCAACAAAAAAAGGAAAGGGAAGGTCATACATGATCTAGTCTTGAAAGGAAAAAGGAAAGGAAAGGGAACTATACACCACATTCCTTTTAAGTATTCATAAACCCTTGAAAATTATTATCTTGTATATATTTATACTTTTATAAATATTGTATACAAGTGTGTACACATCACCTAGGCTTAATTTTAAATAAGAAATGAATACTTAAAGGGTTACTTAAAGGGTTACTTTTGTGAAATTCTATCTTATCCTCTATTGTGGGATGATATCCCATACCGTACTTGCAGTGTTGCATCAGGATATAGATTGGCTAAACAATTCCATCCATATTCATTCATAGAGCCATATTAGGCTCAAAACCACTTCTTAACATGACAGAGGCTATCATCTTATTTACCAAGGGCATTCGGATGTAAGGACTCATATCTTAACATGTAGCATGCACCACTTTAGTAACGAATAAATTTAGTTTTTAGGAGATTCTTCAATACAAGAACCATACCTTTAGGATGATTGAGGTCGTTTCATTCTCCTTGAATAGATATTTTCTAGCCATTCCATACAAACTTCATAAACTGATGCAAAGTAGAGTGTATTTTTCCAAATAGCATGAGTCCATGATCTCCCTAGTAACAGATTGTACTAACATATATCCATCCATTGGAATTAATCATGTAGCTCAACAGGTCCCATCTGGAACACTAAGCTGACTTTCTTTGTAGTGTATCTTTGTTTTCCATCAAGCCCTTAAACATTCATGTGCATTTTATTGATTTTTCAAATGTTGTAGTTATGTTGAGTCGATGTATACCATAGGAAAAGTCTTAACCCTGACCCATCATTGATCAATACCAGAGTGATTGTCTAATCTCTGTATTTCACAGAGGCATACAGAGCCTTATTGTGGATTATTTCTATGAATGGTAGCTCAACGTCTCTAAAACATATCTTTTTGCTGCCTACCACCCAGATGACCATGATAATTAAATCTTCATTTTTAGCTCCCATGGGTGTATATATTTTAACCTAAATTTTGAGGAGTGCTTAACGGTATTGTTGGGAATTCCTTGGCAGAGATAATTTGGGATTCGTGCTTAAGTTTTCTCAAGGTGCTTTATCAAATAATATTTTTTTAGTTTCATATTTCTCCATAACTCTTCTGCTTCATCTTCAGTGACTTGTATCCTTTATTGGCCTTTCTTTTAATTATCATTGGCAAACTTTTCTGCTGTATAGAATCTTCCTGATTGGGTCATACTGGGAGCGGTTGCAGTTTTAAAAATTAATTCCTTTGGAGCTGGATCAAAAGAAAAGATCTGATGAGGGTCAAAAGAAACCCAAAATTTCGAATTTCTTAAATTTTCAAGGGTTTTAAGGCCTTGGACACTTCTTCCACTTTAGTTGTCTTTTTCTGATGCTCCTTTCACTAGATTCTAGTTGCTTAACCATTCTTTATTTGTATCGATCATATTCACACTCACTCCTCCATGATTTTCAAGGGGATTATTGTGAACATTGGGTGATGTTTTGAGAGTGATTAATTTCTAATCTATCAAATCATGTATCATAATCTTAAAATGAGAGAAGTCCTTTGTATCATAACTTATCCAAGTAGAATGATGAGCACAAATAAAATACATTTCTATATTGATTTTCTGAGATAGGAAGAGTTGGACGATGGATTAATTTTCTAGTAACTAGGCCTGACTTTTGGCCAAGGGGTAAAAGTTCTTGGTGGGAAGTTTGGTCATGTATTATTTCTTTGGTTTTTATGGGGTTGTTGTTCTGGGTTAGAGTTTTTTGGTGTTTTTTGGTAGGTTTGAGAAATTGGATAGTTCTAGTAATTTGGCACGGTATTTTTTGTATGGAGGTCTAATATTTGGATGTAGGGATGATTAATTGGATTAGACAAGTAACTTGGTGGCATGACTATAGAACTTGGCTGGGTGAAGAATACTTGATGGGAGATTAGGTGAATAGTATTGTAAGATGGTATCACTGTGTCTTTTTCTAAGATAGGGAACAAATATCTCCTAATCATGGAGCTAGGGAGGTGAAGTAGTTGTTATATCCTCCCTTTTCTAATTTAAAATCCCGAAGGATCCTGATACTCGGACAATATTGCCATTTTTTATGCCTTCCTCTAATATTTCGCTACTTTTTGCCAGGTCTGCAAAGATGGATTGGACTACTGAGATCATATTGTCATAGTAATCTTGATCTTGGACCCCCATAAATATGCCTACTAGCTTATCCTAATACATGATTGGTTGCACTCGTGCCTCCTCTTTTCTCCACCGGTCAGTGTAGTCTAAAAAATAATTATGTATTGAACCGCTCGGTCATTTTCTTTCCTTTTTTTCCTTTCTTGCACTTAGAGCTATTTGTTAGCTACCCCAAGTTGCTTATGGCTTGTTGGGACCGGTAGCTCAGTGTCTTGGTGACTCCTTTGCCCGCTATCTCAGTTTCCCTATCTTGAAGTTTTGATTTTAAAATAGTGGAACTTGATAGTAAAATAGTAGTAAATATGCTCGAAATTGAATTCCTAAAATTTTGTTAGCTCCATGATATCAAGTTTGGTCTATTTGGACCTTAAATCTACATCCTGGGCCTTTCAGTTTGAGTTTAGTTGTGTTGTAGAGATTTTGGTCCAAGTTATTGGGCTGGTATGTGGAAAACTCGACCGAGCCTAATTCCCTTCTTGGGACAGGTCCACGCGAAAATATAGGAAAAAACCAGGCAATAAATATATGTACAAATTTTGTCCTTGAAACTTTCAAATCTTTTTCCCTAACTTCTTTTTCTATTTTTCTCCATCTAACCTACTGTTGTGTCTCAAAACTCAAATAAAATTGAAGGGAAGTCCATTCCCAAGCTCACCATTGTCTTCCATTTTGTTGGTAAGTTTTCTCTTTCGTTTTTCATAGAAATAGTAGCTGCTCACCATTGTCGAGGGCTTGGTTGATGTAGTTGTCATTTCTTATTTAGATTTGGATGAGAATGGCTGTTGTTCCTTATCTAAACATGTTTGAGTGTTGTTGCTCTATCTTTAATTTCCTGATGGTTATGGATCAATGCATGAGTTCTAGCCTGTAGTTGTTTAATCAATATTTCCCAGCTGGTTATGGTTCAATTCATGAGTTGTAGCATACAAATGTTTTATAGATGTTCCATAGATGTTTTATGGTTCAATTCATGAGTTCCAGCATCCTTTTCCCCAAACTAATCTATAGATATTTTACCCTTTTTCCAAGATTAGCGTATAGATGTTTTATCCTCTTTCCCAGATTGGTTTATAAATGTCTTATCCTTACTTCCCATTTGGATTATGTGCAATTCCTAAATTCTAGCTGGTTATTGCTTTATGTTGTGTTTCTCCACCCTAAATACATTTTGTATTTGTTAGAATTTGGGACTACTAATGCTTGTTTGAGAACATCAGAGTTTTCCCCTGGGTTACTGCATAGCCTCAGCACCCCGAGGCTACCTTGGCAAAGTAACGCCAGTGCCTCGATGTCACCTTGACGAGGTCATCTTAGCGAGGTCACTTTACTGAGGACACCTTGGCGAAGTAATGCCATCGCCCTGAGGTCACATCGATGAGGTCATCTTGGAGAGGTCACCTTTGCAAGGCCGTCTTGGAAAAATAATGCCAGCGCCCCGAGGTCTCCTTGACTAGGTCGTCTTGGTGAGGTTACCTTAGTGAGGCCGCCTTGGAGAAGCAATGCATTGCCTTGACAAAGTCATCTTAATGAGGTCGTCTTGGCATGGCCGCTTGGTAAAGTTAAGCCAGCACCTGAGGTCGCTTTGAAGAGGTAGTCTTGGTGAGGTCACCTCGGTGAGGTTCACTAGTATGAGGTTACCTCAGCGAGGTCACCTCAATGAGGATACCTCAATGAGGTCACCTCAATGAGGACCACCCCTACAACCCTTGGTCTCTAATTTGGGCTTCACCCTTTACACTTTAGCTCATTGGCCTTACGTTCTAAGTATCTCCTTAGGCTTATTTTTGGGAGTTTTGAGAGTTTGTAGATCATTGCATGTAGCTCCGAGCTGTAGGGTTCGACTTGTCTATAGGAGGGATGTATACACCATCATGGCCCTAGATTTTTGGTCGTGATAGAGTTGTCTCAAAGCTTAGGTTCACCGGTCTCATTGGAATTGGATCAAGTACCTAGTAGAGTCCTGCAGATCAGTGCATGGACATCCGTATCTGATATTCGGGATGCTAAGAGGTACCTTAGAAAGCACTATCCTCCTTTGAATCCTATCATGCGTTGTTATTTATGCTTTTCTGAAACTTACCTTAACCTTATTCCCTTCCAGATGGTCCGTACCAAAGGATCTTCGGTAGATCGGGACCCTCCCCAGCAAGTCAGGAAGTGGTAGGGGAGGATGCTCCACCGATTGCTACTACTCCAGCTACTTCATAACCACAAGAACCCTCAGTTCCACCGCCACAGGCTGACCAGCCACCATATGTTATGCTCAGAGACATATTGTGAAAGATGCTTCAGAGGTTAGATGGTACAGTGATAGACAGGCCTTAGTCATCTACTCAGGGAGCAGCAGAGGGTATATCGCCTCCCTCAGCTTCTGTAGCACCATTACCACCATCAGAAACATGACCAGTTGTGCTATTCCAGACTACCACTACTGCCCCTGCACTAGCATCAACTTCTTTTATACCCACATCTGAGATGCGGAAAATGTTAGATCATTTCCTCAAGGTTACCCTTGCCAGATTTTTTGGAGCACAGGGGCAGCACCCCCATGATGTCATTACTATTTGTGAGGAGCGCCTTCAGATATTAAAGCTCCTAGATTCTCATGGGGTAGACTTCACCTTATATATTCTTGAGGGTGTTGCCAGTCGGTGGTAGCAGACTTTTTGAGATCGTAGACTGCCAAGGTTTTACTCTACCTACTTGGGGACAATTCATAGAGGTATTCCTAAACTAGTATGTGCCTCGTAGTGTCCATAAGGTGTCGTGAGCACAATTTGAGGGTGTAAGATAGGGCTCGATGACGGTCTCGAAGCATGAGGCCCAGTTCATTGAGTTATCCAGACACGCCGGAGATCTATTATATTTTGACGAGGAGTGGAGTCACTTCTTTGCTCGCGGACTGATGCCTAATTTGTTGGGTTATGTTGAGCTACTCATGGTGCAACAAAAGACTTTTCTAGATGTTTTTTACCATGCTCGTCGTATGGAGATGTTGACTCACCCAACCCAAGGGGGTGGCGAGAAGAGGTAGCCCCTTCAGGATGGGTTTTCAAGGTCCAGGTTAGAGGATCGTGGTTGGTCGGAGATTTTAGATGGGCCGACAGCACCAAGCCTCAAGCAATACGGTTAGTAGCCAGCCCGTCAGGGGCCCAGTTCCAAGTTTATTGGATTTTTCTAAGAGGTCTCATGGCTAGGCTAGGGCAGGTGATATTTGCTATGAGTTTGGGGCTAGGGTCACTATGCCCGGGCTTGTCCCTAGCATAGAGCCTCTCAAGATGCAGTGCTCAGGCAGTGCCACCAGGCAGAGGTGGGCCACCATCCTTTTGGGGAGCTAGGAGAGGAGGTCAGGTGACTAGAGGTAGAGGCAAAAATTGGGTACACAGTAGGAGGGGGAGCAGCGCCATCTTTATGCCATTCTTGACAAGGCTAAGGCTGAGGCCTCTAATGCATTTGTTACTGCTATGTTGTTTGTGTTTTGATTTTCTGCTCTGACTTTGTTTGATTCAGGTTCCACCCTCTCCTTTATTTCTATTTATTTTACTTCGAGATTGGGCGTTGATAGCGAGTGGCTTCTTGTACTCTTTACTGTATCTACTCTAGTGGGTACAACCCTAGTGGTGGATCGAGTATATAGGTCTTGTGGTGTTACTATTCAGGGTCATGACATGTGCGTTGATTTGATTGAGTTGGCTATGATAGAATCTGATGTGATTCTGTGCATGGAATGGTTTCCCTTTTATCATGTAGTCGTATATTGTTATGCAAAGATCGTGACCTTATCCGTGCCTGATGTACCCTCGGTAATGTGGTGTGGCCACACTAGCCAATCGTCGGTTTGGTTTATTTCTTATTTTTGACCTCATAGACTTGTAGCTCGGGGTTGTTATTCTTACTTTTCCCATGTTAGAGATGTCAGTACGGAGTCTCTATCCCCTGAGACTGTGTCGGTTGTTAGTAAGTTGGTTGATGTTTTCACTACCGTATTGCCTCGCCTTCCACCTGAGTGAGATATACACTTTGCCATCGAGGTTGAGCATAACACCTGGTCCCTTTCCATTCCTCCATATTGCATGGACCCAACTGAGCTTTGTGAGCTGAGTTTTTCAGCTGTAGGACTTTCTTGATAGGGGATTTATCCGTCTTAGTGTTTTATTATGAGGTACTCTGGTGTTGTTTGTTAAGAAGAAGGATGGGGCCCTCTGGATGTGTGTTGATAATAGGCAGCTAAACAAGGTGACTATTAAGAATAAGTATCCTCTGCCGCGCATTAATGATTTATTTGATCATCTTTAGGGAGCCACAATGTTCATGAAGATTGATTTGAGATCTGGCTACCACTAGTTAAGGGTTCGGGCTGAGGATGTCTCGAAGACTGTTTCCAGATGAGGAATGGACATTACGAGTTCCTAGTGATGTCATTTGGGCTGACTAATGCCCCTGCATCTTTTATAGATCTGATGACTCGGGTGTTTTGGCCTTATCTGGATTCATTTCTGGTTGTCTTTATCGATGATATACTAGTTTACTATGGAGTCGAGCCGAACATGAAGGCCACTTGAGGATTGTGTTGCAAACTCTGAGGGATAAGCAACTCTACGTTAAGTTCTCAAAGTATGAGTTTTGGCTGGATTCTATCTCAACTCTGGGTTATCTGGTATCAAATGCCAGTTTCAGTGTTGATCCAGCTAAGGTTGCAGTAGTTTGTGATTGGCTTTAACCCACATTCGTCACTGAGATCCATAGTTTTCTGGGGTTAGCCGGGTATTGTCTCTTTGTTTAGGGTTTCTCCTCAATTGCATCCTCCTTTACTAGAATGATGTCGAATGATGTGCCCTTTTAGTGGTCGCCTGTATGTGAGGCTAGCTTTTTGAGGCTGAAGGAGTTGTTGACCACCGCTCTGATTGTTGTTCTTCCTGTTGAGGACATGCCGTTTACTATGTATTATAATGCCTCAGGTATTTGTCTTGGTTGTATTCTGATGTAGTAGGGCATGTTATAGCATACGTATTGAGGCAGCTGAAGGATCACAAGCGTAACTACCCCACCAATGATTTAGAGTTGGCGGTGGTAGTTTTTGTGCATAAGATCTAGAGGCATTACCTATATGGGGTTCACTACGATGTATTCACGGATCACAATAACTTGTAGTATATTCTGAGTTAGAAGGTGCTTAACTTGAGGAAACGAAAGTGAGTTAAGCTCCAGATGGTCTATGACTTGACTATTCTCTACCATCCAGACAAGGCTAATGTGGTTTTCGATGCCTTGAGCCGAAAAGTAGTGAGTATGGGTAGCCTAGCTTCTGTACCTATTTTTGAGAGACCACTAGCTCAAGATGTGCAGTTCTAGGCTAGTATGATGGTTAGGTTGGATCTCTCAGTGCCAGAGCGAGTTATCGCCTGTATTAAGCCCAGATTGTCCTTGATTGACTAGATTCGATAACGCTAGTAAGAGGACCCATGTCTAGTTCAGTTGAGGGAGAGGGTCCTATGGGGTGATTTTGATTGGGCCAGTATAGATGCAGACTATGTATTATGGTTTTATGTCTGCCTTGCTGTTTCAACGCTTGATGATATGATTTCAACTCTACTGTGTGAGGCCCACTGCTTTAGGTACTCTATCCATTCTGGTGTTTTGAAGATGTATCATGACTTGAGGTAGCATTACTGGTGGCGAGGTATGAGAAGTGTATTGCATCTTTTGTGTCTCGGTGTTTGAATTGTCAGCAGGTAAAGTTTGAACAATAGAGGTTGGGCAATGAGATACGAAGACTCCCTATCCCTGAGTAAAAGTGGGAGAAGATTAATATTGAGTTCTTCACAGGCCTTCTCGTACTTCCAAAGGGTTTGATTTCATATACGTCATCGTGGATAGGTTAACCAAGTTAGCTCACTTCCAACCGACTAGTTTGACTTGAGGTGCAAAGAGGTTAGCTGAGTTATATGTTTGTGAGATAGTGAGACTTCATGGGGTATGGTATTTATCATATCTGATTGGGGAACTCAGTTTACCTTGTAGTTTTGGAGGTCGATTCAGTAGGTGTTGGGCACAGAGGTTGATTTGAGTACATCTTTTCATCCACAGACAGATAGGCAGTCTAAAAGGACTATTTAGGTACTTGGGGATATGTTGTGCACCTGTCTTTTCAAATTTTTAGGTAGTTAGGATATACACTTGGCCTTAGCAGAGTTTTCGTATAATAACAGCTACTACTACAATATCAAAATGGCACCATTTGAGGCCTTACATTGCAGGCATTGCAGATTGCCTATTGGTTGGGTTAGTGCCAGTAAGGTTCAACTTTAGAGTTCTAATTGGCTCTGTGATACTATAGATCAGGTCAGACTTATTCAGGATAGATTACAGGCAGCCCAGAGAAGGCAGTCTAGGCTTTGGCCCCTTGAGTTTGGTGTTGGTGACTTAGTTTTCCTTAGGGTCTCTCCCATGAAAGGAATTATGAGGTTTGGTAGGCGGGGAAAGCTTAGCCCCCAGTTTATTGTGTTGTATGGTATTCTATAAAATGTTTAAGAGGTTGCTTACAGACTTGCCATACCACCTGAGTTAGTCACCGTCTATCCAGTTTTCCATGTATCAATGCTCTGCCGCT
>JBDJHY010024152.1:0-24011 GCA_039654485.1 Withania somnifera | reverse complement strand
AAGTAGCAAGCACAAATTCCCACATGACATGGAACCCCAATTAATCATAAGAGTTAAATAAAACAGTACATTAAAGAGTTAAAGAATAAAGTAAAGATGAAGGGCAATGTTTCTAGAATTGATAGCAGGGCAATGTTTCTGGAATTGATAGATCTGGAGAAGCTGATGGGGAACCCTTTTTCACGATTGCTACTGATTTGGGGAAACATTTTAGCTGAAGTTAGAAGAAAGGAATGCTTTACACCCTTTTAATTAAGGTGTTATTGGGTGGGTCAGGGCCCCAACAAGTATTTGGGCCCAATTCTGAAAATCTGAAGGAAGCAAAAAATATACTAAGTATGGAGACCGGCTAAGCTGGAGGAAAGTCTCCAATTGAGTAAAAATGTGCTATACGGTGATTAGGAGGAGAAGGAAGAGGACAACGAGGAGAGTCTGGTGATGTGCTCACCTCATGGGGTCATCCGGGGTGCCGAGATGGCTTACCGGGTTGCCGGGTGCCGAAGTTAAGGAGAAAAGACAAGGTAACAAGGAGAAAAAGAAATCCGGAAGGAGAGAGACTAGTAAGGGGATTCGGCGTCCAGTGTCCCGAGTACACCGATACCGAACAATCAGTCTGGTTGCTGAACTGGCTACCCGGGATGTCGGCTACAGTGTCCGGAGCCGGACCAGGATGCCTGGAAGCCTACCTGTCTATACACATGGGTATGCCGGAAAGCCTACCAGCCTACACATACCGATATGCCTGGAAGCCTACCGGACTATACATACCGATATGCCTTCCAAAACTGTCGATACAGAACAAAACACCCAGGCATCACACCGGTATGCCGGTATGGAGAAAAACTGTCGATATAGAACAAAATTCTGCAGAAAAGTGTAGATTTTCCAATTGAGCTACAGAATTGAATCCAAGTCAAAATTTAATAAACTTTATATGTTTTCTGAGTGGAAAACATATTTTGGACACAATGGAATCAACGAAAATAGCATAGGAGGTCATTTAGATTCAGAAAACCCAGAAAAACCAAGCTGCACCAGAAACACCCGCAGCAGCAAAACTGAACAACCTACACCAACACCTCAAATCCATAACAGCACACCAGAAAATTAAACCAACACCCCTCCTAGCCTACATTCATCATTTCAGACCTTCTGGAAGTATTAGAATTCAAATCCGACACTCCGAACATCGAGTTCCCACTCAAACTCAGCTTTTAGGCTAAAACATAAACAATTTCCACAGATTAGCCTAACTTGCAAACGAAACCTCAAAAACACAAACTTAAGGTCAATGTTGACTTTATTTGACATTCCGGGGCTAATGGAACGTCAAAATTTAATTCCGAGGTTGTCTTGAAGGAAAGTTGACTTTGGTCAACGAATACTTAACTTTAAGCTCTAAAATAGGAACTTTGAGATATTTCTCAACCAAGTTTCCAGGGATCCGAACTACCCATCCCAGAAAGTCATAAATGACTTGGGGAAACTGCTGAAATGCTCTAAGATGCAAGACGTCACATATTTATCATAAATGACCATAAGGGTCATTACAATCGAACTTTAGGACAAGGCAAGAATATTAGACGGACATAATTTCTAGTTCAGTAGAAGGGAAAACAAGTGTGATGCTACTTAGGAGAAAGGGTCACCATTGTGTCAATTTGAAGACAAAGTCAAGGCATTTTTAGATTTTGCCTCATTAAGGTTGATGAGATCATCTGGTGGAGAAGTTTGTCACACCCGTAGTTTGATGGTTCAGGGGGCTTGGGCATGTATAGGGATTTACATGATGAACCTAGACATGATCTAATGACTTCGATTAAGATAATGTTTAGTTGAGACTAGCCTGCCGATATAGGCGTGTCGGAAGGGCATGCCGTAGATCTCAAGGGAATGGAAAGACCTACTAACATGGTTAAGGCATGAAAGGAGGTGATTAGAAAAGACATGAGGTCTAAGAAAGCTCAGAAAAAATAAGGTGAAACAAGGCTATGACATGGCACTTTTGTGGCTAAGTCAAATTCGAGGGCTATGGTTAAAAGATGGCAGATGTGATGCTGAAAAGACAGTGCATGGGCAATAGCACAGTTGCCTAGGAACCTGGTGCAGGTTGGCATAATAGGCTGCCAAGTGTGTGCTGGCACTAGGCATGTGTTGGTACTTGGAAGTTACAAGCAACTTGGTTTTTGGAGGGAATTATGGCTTTTGTAATATTTGAATTATGAATTTGAATATTGTCTCATCATTTATGAATATCAATTGATTTAGGATAATCCATGTTCCTGGTATGTGCCTGCCATATGATAGGTAGTCCCAGCCAATAAATAGGCCCCTGACAGGCTGTCACAGGCAAGAGAGAAAATCTTACTATGTTGGTCAGTTATGAGGCTGCCTTTTGTGTTTTTCTTTGTGACACGAGTTAATACAAAGTTGATAAGTGATTTCCTATATGTTCTTTTATTGGTTTCATTTCATAAGTCTCATAAAACTAGGTGTTGAGCAGAAAAATAAAGGAGTGAAGCCATTAGTGTGGCTTCCATGTGAGGGTAAATTTAAAAAAAGAAAAGTTGACCCCATAACACTTGCTATAGTGCTCCTGAGATTGTGCATGGTTGGTAGGACCATCTATGATCCAGTATATGTGACTATGCATGTCATCATCATGAAAGAGATTTTATGCAAAAGTTTCTATAGTTTTTATGTCCAAAAGCCTAGTATTAATGATTTTGAAACCTTGCATGGACTTGAAAGCCCACTTTCAGATATTGATTGACTTTATTGATGAATTGCACTACTTTGAGATTTTGATCATGAAATTTGATCACAGAGATTTTGATATTTCCGGCTAATACTGATATGAAATTAGTTCATAAACGAACTCTTTACTAAAACAACCTAGTTTTTGGTTTTAATAAATTATTCTATGTCCTGATTATCTATTGGGTTCTTGATACTACTATTTTCTAATTGTTTTAGTCCATGAACTAAAACCTAGCACCAAGTACATGACCTTGCTCGAACTTATAACTATAGCCCAATGTCGTATACTGAGTATTAACCACTACGTTATTTAGTCTTATAAAGGATCAGGCGCATATATTGAGTTGTTAAATAGTTCTAGATGTTGTGGAACCCAGACATATGTATCGAGGAATATGTACCCTAGATAAGATATTTAGTTATAATATTATAATAGTACATAGGGAGGCCCTCCATGGAGAATGTCGATGTCCTTCCATCGATATCTTCTTGCCGGACTAACATATACTGGAGAAGTAGTATACACACTTATACTTAGTTGAGTACTAAGATAGTATGCGAGGACTCCCTCTATGGAATCTGCCGTAAGACACCAGCATGCATATGACATGAGGAGGGGTATACATCACATTACTTGGTATACGGGGAAGTCCTTCCATGGGTCTTACCTGTCTGACCTACTATTACCGGAGGAGGGAGCATACATATTTATATTTCACCTACACCAGTACCATATGCAGTCATGTCTATGTTACTTTTTGCATTTGTTTTTCTTAGATGTACCTTTTTTTCTTATGGGCTTTACTTATTTGTAAAGCCCAGTTGGTGAGCTTTACTTATTTGTAACTTTTGGTAGGATGGGGTACCAACGAGTTAGTTTGACTTGTTTGTACGTTCTTTATCCATTACTGCTCATGTCCTTTACTATAATCTTCCATTTGGTGATTACTTTGATTTGGGATTGCCTAGTTAGTTCTGTCTTTATGTGGGATTACATTTGATTATGACTTCTTCCCTTAACTTTAATTGGGATTATTGGTACACCACTCTTATTCGTTCTCTTTACTTGATTATTTGTTGTAAAGATCAGGTATGGCTAGATTCATTAATTTCTCCATTCTTACTCTACTTTTATATAGTTGTATTACTTTTCTATACCTAAACTCTTTGATTTCTGTGATTATTTAATTCAATATGTGTTATTTATTGCTTTTATTTCTTATATAAGCCTGATAGGCCTTTGATGCCTACTGGGTACCCACTAATTTGGTACTCATACTACACTTTGCTTCTTCCTAATGTAGATATGGGTACGCGTGAGTGCAATGATATCTAAGGTTTGTTCTAATATCCATATTCTAAGGTAGAGGGTTATTTTCGGCATTCAAGATCTCACTTTATCTTTTCCTTTTAGACTAGTTCTATTTATTTTTCATTTTGGACAGATGTTGTACTTATATCAGATCTTGTACTTAATTTTTAGTGTCTCATGTACTATTTTACCAGGTTTTGGGGGATTTCTTTTGTTGTACTATACTTTTGTATATTTTTTTAAAGCTATTATTTTCTGCTTTTAGCTATAACTATTTTCCATAATTGTTCGGTGGTTCTCATAAGCAAGGATGTATTTTCCCTCACGACTTAAGAGATCAGGCTGTAAAAAATTGGTATTAGATCTCTAGGTTCATTGGTATTCTATGTACATGAGTCAGTGTCTAGTAGAGTCTTATAGATCGGGTACGATGAAGTCCATATAATCTGAGTGACTGCAAAATCATGGTTCACAAAAATACACATCTTTCCATTATTATTTTCCATAACATAAGGCATCCTCAATCTCCTCTTGTATCTATTTATATGTTTCCTACAGCAAAACAATAAACGCAAATTTATGATAATTGTGGAACATTTGTACCCTTTAAAATTCTTGTTGTGATTTCACTCATCATATATTCCAAATTAATGCTATCATCATTTGCTTATGGATGTGTTTCTTTTTGGATGAATTCTAATAGGTTTAGCACACTCCCCATCACCCTTCTTATTTCCCCTTCTTGCTGCCTTCATTACCCTTGGTGATAAGTCTTTCTCATTTGATATGTACTCTAAAGCATATTCCACTTTTCATTTATCCATCAAAATATTCTCCAAATGTGTTTCCTCTTGTATCTCCAAACCTTTAAATTCTTCAATGTTATGTGTAATTATTTTGTGGAGAACTCTTTTGGGGAATCACTTTCCTTTTGCATCAATTGTAACTCATTATTCCCAATTGTGGGAATAAATATTAATGATTTTTCATTGTTTCCTTATTAATCCCCTCTATCATGCTCTGCATTGTTTTGTAATTTGTCTCTGTCTACTATGACTGCTTCTTTTTTCCTACTCCTGAGTCTTTTGATTTTGTTGTTGTTTTTGTGGTTCTATGACTGGTGTACTCCTTTTTTCCTGATCCATTTCAATAATGTTGTATATCCCCTTCGGTTTTAACTCTTCTTGTGTGTTTAGCATATCCTCCTTGTTTATTTCTTTTGCCTTGTTGAGTGCAGTTATTTGAATGTTATATGAAATTGATCAATTGTTTTCTTTTGCAGGTTTTGAACCTCTGGCAGGACCTAACAAAAGTGTAGCTACCAACTCCTTCAGTCTTCTTACTTTCCCCTTTAGGAGACTTAAGCTTATTCATGTTATCTTCTTCAACTGTAATGATCCATGTTGCTTTTGTATCCTTCTTTTATATTTCCCATTGCATTAATGGATGCAATTATGATTCTGAGATCCTTCACCACATTTCAATGCCCCGGATTCCCTACAAATCACCCACTTAATAAAATTCATTCCCTCCCTTTGTGAAACTTATGAACTTTAGGTTGTGCAGATCATTCTTGTACTTGTTTTACTTTGTATTGTTGTTGTTGTTATTGGTTGTAATTATATGTGTACTGATCTTGCATTAACATCTCATTTTCATGCTTCTCTACTTGAAGTACTTTATTGTTGCTCTATCTGCAATCATCGTTGCTATGCCCTTGCATTTTACATTCACCACAATAATTAGGCACATAATGATAATTAATAGTAACATTATTTTACCTCACCTCCCCTATAGCTTCACTCTTAATTAGCATGTTGACTATGTTAGTAAGATCAGAAAATAGATCAACAATTACTTTAACTCTCAGACAATTGGGGTAGATGTTCACTGTGGCTTGATCCAGTTGTATAGGTTTTCAAACAGCACATACCAATGAAAATTGACATTCCTTAACAAAAAAAAGGTTAGGAGAAGGTCGAGAAAAGATATCCAAGCCATAGACATTGTCATTTTAGTATTCACCTTGAACTTAGTATTATAAACCAATGTATGCATTATAAGAATATCCATCCTTACGGTATATGTAATACTCTCCTTTTGAGATCAGATTCACAAAGTCCTCCTACAGTGTTAGTCTATTAAGAATGTGTTTATGTTGTAGCAATCCTATTTGAAACCCTCCCTTAATGTTGCATTATTTCGGTATAATGTTTCTGAGTTCCTTCAGTTCATTCCATTCATATTTAAATATTCCAATCACTACATATTATAGTTTCTTCAATACCATTCTATCCACCTCTTCCTTTGTCCATTTAAACTGTAGGATTCTATCTACTATTGATATCTCTTTTTGTAGTCCATGTCGTTGTTAATCCTCATCAGAATTTTGTACCATCCTTCAAAGCAAATCATTGTTCTACTGTGGCATATTGGTTTCATTATTGGGATTATTTATAAATGGGGGAAAGTCTACTATAGTTAACTAGGGACCAGTCACCAATGGTGTCTGGCCACCGATCGGCAAGCTCATAATTAGGTTTAGCTGGACATAATCTTATTTGAGAGAGAAGAGAGGATTTTATTCAAAATTACAAAATTTTCTCAGTATTAAGATGAAAAGCTATCCGGTGTTTTTTCCCTAAAATTTCACTAGGGTATTTGTTCCCTATAAGAAAAGAGATAGGGCACTTGTTTCCTATGATACCACTAGGGTGTTTGTTCACTATGGTCAAAAGAAGTAGGGTCTTTGTTACCTATGATGCTACTAGGATGTTTTCTTCCTATGATGAGAAGAGATAGGGTGTTTCTTCCCAATAATGTCACTAGGGTTTTTGTTCTCTTCGTTAAAAGATATAGGGTATTTTTTCATATGATGTCATTAGAGTGTTTGTTTGTTGTGATGAAAAGATACAGGAAATTTTTTCCCATTAATGAAAAGTGATAGGCTGTTTTTTTTTTCCTAATTTCAAATGCAGCTAGGGTATTTTTCTCATATATTGAAAAGTTTCAAAGATTAAAAATATGATTCCATGCTAAAATGAGAAGGAAAGGTAATGAATTGAGAAAGTTTCCTTTCATTGCATTCTTCTTTTGCAAAAAACATTCCTGTAGTACTCTGTCCCTATTTCAAAAAAAATATATTTATGATAATTTAAAGTGGTGGTCGATTTGTGGACTTCACATGGTTTTAACTTTCCTTTACATCTTCCATGTTTAATGAGGAAAAAACTGAATCTATTGGTGATTAACCAACTACTCAGGATTCTCGTCCTTGCTTTTAAGTGACCCTGACCTTTCAAAAATTAAATTTTATTTTTTCTTACCCTGTTCTATTTTGCATTTGAGGTACAACCTTCCTCAGTTTCAAGTCATGTTCCTTGCTTTGTGCAGTCATTTTCTAAATCTCAAAATAATTATTTAATTTGAATTCCTAAAGGAAATCATAGTTGCCTTGATACCTTTATGTTGTGCATACCAAATAGTATCACAAAAGATTCATGATTGATTTTGTGGTTGTTTCTCTACTCTCTTTAAATGATGTGGACCGACAAAAGTATCTTAGAAGAACCTTCATATTGCATGAAAATTCATATCCTATTGATAGTAATAATTCATTGTCCATGTCATTTCTCTATTCATATTATTTTTTGTACGCTAATCAGAATTTGCTTTGTATAATTGAAAAGTTGTTAGCAAATTTTTAAATAAGTTCTTGTTTGTTTTAACAAGACCGACTCAATTGAAAATAAATAAAAGGTATAAAATGAAACAAAAGCATAAAGAAAATTCTTCTCAAGAGATGTTCCTTTTGAGGAAAGAGAAAATAGAAGAAGGCTCTTATAAATATGGTAGCCAACTTTTATATACATGACACGCATTTTGGATTGGGCCACCTGATCTAAATCTCCAAGATATTTTTCAACTAAATGTTGATTCTAAGAATCTAAAATCAAGTGTTTAAGCCTATCATATCAATGTCGCATACCTCATTCTTCTAGTGGTGCCTCAAAGGATTTTCGCCAGTGAGACTTACTTATTGTATAATCTCCACACTCATCCTCGTCCATGGTGACCCTGAGGATTTCCACCAATAGATCTCTCTCATTTTATTTCTCTCAATTCGTCTCGCCTCATTGTTCCCATGAGGGTTTTCACTAGTATGACTCTCTCATCTTTATTTTTCTCAGCCCACCATCGCCTTATAGTGACTGTGAGGGTTTTCACCAATAAGACTCTCTTTTTTTATCTCTCACCTTACCATCGCCTTATGGTACCTGTGAGGATTTTCACCAATAATACTCTCTTATTTTTATTTCTCTCAACTCATCTGTGAATGTCTTATACCCATAATACCTTGACATTCTCATAGATTGATCAAAAGGTCTTTTTTCGCTATAATTTGGCTTTTGCATAGGCTTAAAAAGAAAAGATGGCATGGAGGCTCAAAAGACAACACTTAAGATGAGTTAAAACTTACAACTTTTGAAATTGACTTGATGAAAAAATAACTATTTTACCTTAGTTTCTTTTAAGATAGGAAATGATTGGACTTTTCATAGTTGGAAAGAACCCCGTCTAAGGGTTGCCTACGTATTTTGCCAACATAAGAATCAGGTCAAACTTACTTCATAAAGATACATTATTGTATTATTTTTATTTTTTCATTTTGATTATTTTCTTATTTTTTTCCTTTACTTACTCTTCTTTTCTTTTTTTTATAATCTCTCACTCGATGTCTTTTTTTACTTATATTTTTCCTTGTTTTGACTGTTTTTTACTCTATTTGAATTCCAAAAGATGGATACATAAGGAAAATAACACTAAGGCTCAAAGGGGGTAATGGATGTTGAGTGTTTGGGTAGATGAATAAAATGTCTTCGTTATATCAATCCTTAAAATGTCAAGT
This sequence comes from Withania somnifera, assembly GCA_039654485.1. Classification (NCBI taxonomy): domain Eukaryota; kingdom Viridiplantae; phylum Streptophyta; class Magnoliopsida; order Solanales; family Solanaceae; genus Withania; species Withania somnifera. Next base: position 15,030 of record JBDJHY010024152.1, on the reverse strand, counting down.
ATAAAGCAAGCAATTGAGGATGTGAAGTGAAACTCTCCACAACATCCGCACTGATAGACATGTCTTCTTGATCTCATCAAGTGTAATGACTTTGTGGGAAATACCTTGTTCACAATGAAAGACCCTTTTCAACCTTGAGCAGCCTATCCTTAAGGTTTATCTTAACATGAAAGAATGTGTTTCAAAACTAGCCAATTCATTTTGATTTGTCTTGAATCCACCTTGATTGGGATGTCTTCCATTTGTCTAATATCACTTGATACTTTTCCCTAAATCATTCTCGTAATGTACTCCAAACTCTCTATCGGTTTCTCAAAATATCATTTTTTAAAATTTTTCTCTATTAAAATTAGACTAATCTTCTATAATAAGGCCAAAAATTCTGCATGTGTGTCATGTTATTAGAGATAGCATGAAAATAAATATATACCAGAAGAATTAAATACAACGACATAAAATAAAATTGGCATTTCATTAAGTAAAAATGATAGAAGGATTGGACAACAAGACAAACTAGATAAAGGTTATAATCCTAAAGTAACCCAAATAATAAAACTAAGTCAAATAAAACTAAAAAGACACACCAAGCATATAATATAAAGGGGTATAAAGGTTTGAATTATCAAAACAAATAGCCATATCTGGATTACTACCCTGTAATAACCCAAATGACATAAACGATCATAAAATAAACTACTAAGACACCTTCCCTAAATGGAGAGAAATGTCTTTCCAATTTTTAAGCTTGACATCCTAGACACTAATTTTCATATCAAAATAAGTATTTCCACCATCTTCAAGCTCATTAACATCAACGGATAGGATTGTGTCCCCTTTTGACCGATTTACCCTCAATATCATTTGTTGGACTTGAGATTGACTCCTCAAAAACATAACAGGAATCCCATACTTTTTATCATCACAGATTATCTTGATGAAGTTCGTATTTTCATGAGTGGGCAATGGGTTTTTAACAACATTTGTATCGTCATCCTTCTGCACCATAATTCTCTTTTTTAATTTATCTTTTATTACCTTGTCTAGTGTCCAACAATCTTCCATACTATGTCCTTAGGTATAGAATGTTATTCATATCGTGTGATGCGGACAGAAATCCTTGAATTTAGACTAACACAATTTAGAGCAATTGGAGCGATCATATTGTGCTACATAAAGTTATGAAATAAACTTCAATATGACTTCCCAAGTATAGTAAATATATTTTTATTCTTTTGCTCTTTCCATAATCCCTTCTTGGATAAGGGTTGTAGCGTGCCTAAAGGTTTTGATACTGTGGACAAAGGTTTGATGAATGAAGAGATTGATCTTACTGATAATTAAGAGGTCGGACATATTTCGTAGCATTGAATATTGCATGTTGAGGGACAATTGGGTATTGATGATTTGAGGTGGATAGTAATGTTGGGAGGATATAGAATTTTCCTTTTGTTTATTTAGATCAGCTAACCTCCTTTGACCTCTGTGGGACTTCAAAGCCACTTCCTTTTATCTTTTTCCTATTTCCAAAACTACATGATCCATTTTGAATTTCTTGAATGGTAGCCTTAAGGTCTTCTTGAATCATAATTCTTTAGAATTAATTCCATTTTTCATCATTTCTTCAATTTTAATAACCTCAACAAATGTTTTTCTAATAATAAAAAGAAAATAATGAAAGTTGTCGAGTTCTTATGCTTGGAGGAAAACATCAACCATCTTTGACACCTTTATTGATGGCTTAAACCTAGCAGCTTTCTCCTCCACCTAATATCATATTCACAAAAAGTTTCAGTGGCCTTCTTCCTAATGTTGATAAGTGAGGTGCAGTCTGGCACTATGTCGATGTTGTATTAAAACTATTCCACAAAGATTCGAGCCAAATTATCCCATGTATGCCACTTAGCGATATTCTGATATATGAACCATTCTAAGGCAGTTCTGATCAAGCTTTCCCCAAAATAAGCCCTAAGCAATTCCTTTTTGCCCCCATCCCCTTTCAGTTGATTACAATATCTCCTTAAATAAAGAATAGGATCCCTATGACCATTATATTTCTTAAATTTTGGATTTTTAAAATCGGTGGATAAATGAACGTAGAGAAACATGCACAAATAACTTAATAAAATGCTTTTGGGACCCTATAACCCCTGCATATCTTATACACTCTACTCCAAGCTTTTTATTTTTCTTGTCATTTCCTCATGTTCCTCATTCATAGTAGGTATTTAAACCTCTATAGCAGATCTATATTAGTGAGTAGGCTGGAAAGATATCGGGACTTTAAAAGACAGTTCAAGAAGACAATATTGGTCATGAAAAGTTTTGGATTGAGTCTATTATCACAACCCAAAAACTGAAGTCATGATAGCACCTTCTTTACCCCCCTAGACAGATAAGCGTAAATAATTTTATACTGGTAATTGTAGAAACTAATAAATCAGAGAAAAGAAAATAAGGTACAATATAAAAATCCAACTACATAACCATCCAGAAACTTGTGTTATGTAAAAGACTCTAAATATAAGAAATACATTGCCAGTCTCGAATATCAAGGATCCTCAACTAGTATCTAACACATAAATAAAAGAGTATGGGGATCTGCAGGATAACAAATAGCTACCTTAACTCTCATATATATCGAGCCCCGAACTTGGTATGGTGGAATATAATCAAACCGTGCCAGACTCTGCACCTACACAAGTATAGAAAAGCAAAGGAGCGAGTAACAAATTAAAAAATGAGTACCCATCAAGTATCCCTAACTTGACACTAAAACAAGATGGTGAAAAATCAGCAACTACTTCAATCATCCCAATCACAATCCTTCAAACTCGCCAGTTATACAACAAGGAATTTTGCTACCTTAGGAAAGTTAGAGTTACTGCAGCCGTTTACCGGGCTTGCTTGGATATCAAATATTAATTTCATAGAAATACCAAAAATCACACACAACCGCATTTTCCTTTTATATCATATCCACTTTTATATTTCTTTTTCATTATATACCGATACCATACTAAAAATCATACATTGACCACATGGTCTTCTCAATCATATCATTATATGTCCCTTAGTCATTTCCTATGTCAAGGATTAATGTGCATAACGTATGAGTAATTTCATATGAAAGTCATGGGAAAAAAAAGCAACACTATACCATAGATCAACAAGGACATCATAGGCTCTACTACGAAGAGAATTTAAGGGATTCTCAAATAAGCCATTCAAAGGTGCAGATTTTAATAAAGGAATAGATCATGGTAAGTAAGTCAACAAGACCCATGGGAAAGTAATAAACTATCATATCAAAAGATTCACCCAATGCCATAAAATTCCTCATTCAAGAAAAGGGAATTAAATAATCAATATTTATTCATTTTTATTTCTTAGTTTCAAATACAAATGCCTCAATCTAGTGTCTGAGTGTACGTCTGTCTCATCACCCACATGGAAACCCCCAAATGATTCCCATTACTTCCTATTGCTAGTAAATAACACATAAAAAGAAACCTACAATGTTTTGTAATAGAGTCAAGCCTCCACTTGCCTTAATGAAAAAATTCAATCAAGCTAGAGCCTTTTCTTTTTTATGAGCCCATTTAATCACATAGGAGCTAAGCAAAAGAAAATATGAAGTTTGATACCCATATTGATAATTTTCAAAATCGGATCAAATTAACACCCCTGAAAATTCTAAACCTAGAAAAGAGTAAATCTGGATTTTTCATAAAAAATAGATTACCCATGATTTCAGAAAAATACACGTAAGTTTTTATCAAAAATCAAGTTGAAAATTACATTCAAAACTCCAAGATACCAAACTAATGTTCATGTAAAAACCCCAAATATCGTGTCTGAAACCTCAATTCAAATCTGAAATGTTTCTTGATCTTATTCATGCCTAGTGGAGTTGAGATATTAAATTTTAGAAAAAATGGAGTTAAAATCGTCCTTGAAATCCTCAATTTATCAAACTATAACTTTACCGGGAAAACTCTAAATCTTCAAGTTGTGGTTAATATGATGAAAATAATTAATAAATCAATAATTTTATGCCAAAATTAGTTTTCCCATAAATTAAGAATCATAAATATAAAGTTTCACCAAAATCTAAGTTCAAATCGATAAAACCCCAAATTATCCCTAAGAAATTCATGAATGAGGAAAGAAAACTAGATGAAGAAATCATGAGAGAACACCAAAATGAGGATTGGATACTGACCATCTTATTAGAATGGGAAGAACGCCATAAGAATTACTCCATTCTAAGCTTTATAACTCCCTATATGCTTAAACACAGTATAAAACTTAAATACTCGCAACAGAAAATTTGCACCATCAACTTTATTTTTAACTCCCTCATACGACAGCGAAATGACGCAATTCTTTTTCCTGTATGTCCCAAATAATAATACAGACCTACAAGTTCAATCAAAACTCAATTCCATGCTCGTTTTCCCAGTCAAATATTATTTTTTTCTCAATGAATAATTATTTTATATTTCACGATAAAATTCCAATCTCGGCTTAGCAAAAATGCACCAAACTTTATAGATTAGTCCTATAAATCATGCTTAAAATTTCAAAAGTTTTGTCATTATTTTTTATTTTTAAAAAAATAGACCTTTTATTTTTATAATTTTCTTAAATAGCACCAGAGCACTGAAAAAGCTTTAAAACTCATCCAAAAACTCATCCAGAACCTCCCGAATACAAATCAAATATGCTACCAGCTTGGAAATGATATTTCAGAATCAGTGAAACTATCAAAATGTGAATCCTAGTTCTCCTTGACCAATACTCGCTAAGTTTATTAAAATGAAAACTTTAACCAAAAGATGAATCTGTTCTCAGAACCTCCGAAAACTATTTCAAACCTTCTTCTAGTCCAAAAATGACCTCCTAAAACCAATGTAATTAATTAAATTCAAATATGAGCATCCTATCATCAAATATTGATCAAAGTAAAACTTTAACCTTAAAACTCAACTTCATCTTGTCAAATGAGCTAAAATCACCACGAAATGCCTAAAACTAAAAACCATGGTCCTCCTAGACTAGATTTTGTGTTCTGGAGTTGATGGAACTGATGAAAATTCATTTTGAGAACTAAAGTCAACAATTTCAACTTAAAAGCTTTCAAAATTTATACTCTCACAAAACTTGCTCTTTTAGCTCTGATTTCTAAACCAAACCCATAAAATGAACAAATATGACCTGGCGAAACTATCAAGAAGGATAAAATGGTAATTTATAAAAAAAATCCATAAATAACCTTCAGGATCATTATATCATCCACCACTAAAATCCATGTTCATCCTCGAATATAAAGAAAAAGAGAGAAAACATTGGATCTAGCAAAATCCTGTGGAAATAACTTCCAAAATCGATTTCTATTTCCCTCATGTGAACTTACCATCAGGATAATACGCCCAAGATAAACCATCGAAATTGAAATTTCTAAATTAATCCCTAAAAATCCATGAATAGGAGTGATCAAGATATCAAGATCTATTTCATAGATCTCGATTGAACTGGAACTCTCTAAACTATGGGATAATCATTGAAATAAACTTTTCCCTATATCATAAAAAAATTCCAAAATAATATCTGTAACAAAAAAATCCAAAAAAAAACCTATAATCGATCATCTTCACTCATAAAGTGCAAAATTACCATTGATCATTTTGTAACAATTCCATTTGTTAACATAATTCTTCAATTAGATTTAAGATGCGAGAACCTAACACTGAGACAACTCATTCTGATCAAAGAAGAATGCAACTAATCTAGCCCAAAAATGTGAATATCAATTAATCAATCGATGAACGATATCCCCTAGCACATAATATCGCTAATAATTCTTTTTGAATTTATGAAACGCTAGTTGTGGCTATAGTTAAACCCCAAAAATATCAAGACTGGCCACACTGACCCTCTAAATCAACTATGATAACCAAAGAATAACCTTGAAAAGATAAGATAAATACCAAGATGGTCAACCAATTACAAATACATATGGTGGAACTTATACAAGCACTCTCAATCAAGGATGTCTTATATAGAACAACTTGTATCCTATGTTTGCTCAAAATTGACATCAAAATACACAATACCAAAGATGGTCAAGTCTAATCAAGTTTCATGCCTTGCCAAAAGAGTAACACATGATAGATACATATAATCTACCACAAGAGAATGACCTACAAACATAGAAAGACGAGTAGGTACAGGTGGTGAATCATACAAGAAAACAAGTCTAGAAGCAAAATAGATAGACACATATGGATTAGTAAGTCGAGGATCAAATAGCACAAAATACTCCTTCTCTAGCATCCATAACCAAAAGTTACCCAAGTAACTGATTCCCATCTATTTGATCTTCCTCTATACATGATAACTAATTTGATCGCCAACTTAGTCTTACATATACTCAGTTCAATAAAAACTAGCATACGCACCATAACCGACTAAATGAAACCAAAAATTTTATGCTAATAGAGAATCATGAGCCTACTAATAATCATATTTCTAATAGTCGTCATTAGTATAAAAATTCTTGGAAAATACATTACCACTTTCTATAACCCTAAGTAATAACTCATAATTTTCCAAAAAAAAAAAGATCTTCATCTACCCTGTATCCACTCTAAGCATTCTGTGTAGAAAAATGTTCTTACTAAAGGTTGATAGAACTAATTCCAAATCTGATAGTACTTTTTCATTGAGCTAAAGATATTGAATCGAGAATTGATATCAACTCCATACAAAGCTTTAAATGTCATGCTTCAACCACTATTTAAATAATTGAATAGTCATGCCAGATCTTAGAGAAACCCACAAGCACCCCAAGAATCTTTTATACCATAAGCATATGCACTCTATACATTATACCAAGTAATCTATGTAACTCATCGTATATCATGATCTAAATTTTAAGTTCATGAGGGCATGTTTATCCTACCACAGGAGAATAACCAAACAAGTACCAAAATAAAAGTAATAAAAAAAGCAGAAGATAATAGCATAAGTAACGAAAGAACACACGAAAGGCTAGTACAATGAAAGAAATCCCTAAAACCTGGTATTCTATTACACAAGCCACTACAACAACTATCAAAAAATTAAAAGGTATGATAACAAAGAATGAAATATTTGACTCCGACAATATTAAATGAAAGAATGAAAAGATGAAGAGAGGTAAATGAAATCCTAGAAGACATCATCTACCTCAAATCAAGATAATCAGCACAAGTATCAAATTCATCAGTAAACTTGTACTTTGGTCTTCACCAAAAAGATGCAAAAATGTAGTATAAGTACCAAATCAACAGGAATCCACTATATATCATCAACCGACTGGCCCATATAAGAAATAAAAGTAGTAAATAACAAATAATAAAGGAAATGAGTCACAGAAATCAAAGAATATAAACATAATGGGTAAATCTAGCTAAAGATAAAACAAGAGTAACAAGAAACAGATAATACAGGTAGACAACAATAGTAATAGAATAACAATAAAGAGATGAACAGATACCTGATCCCTTGCAATAAAAATCAAGTAAATAGATTAAATTAGGGCAGTGAACCGGTAACCTCAATAAAAGATGAAGGAAGAATCCATAATCAAATGGAACCCCCACATATAGAGCCCACTAAGCAAGGCTAGTCTGGAATAACTATCAAATAAGCAACACGAATAAAAGGATAGGAAATAGAAAATAAATCAACATAAGCAAGTCATACTCACCTGCTAGAACCCCATCCTACCATAAAGTACATCCAAGAAAACAAGTGCAGAAAGTACACAAAATTAATGCAATGTACCGATATCTCAATAATTTATGCATCCCTTTCGAGCTCTGTGGCTCGTGAAAGAGGAACCCATGGGATTCATAGGCAAGTCATCCCCTCCGTCAGCTGCAATGCGAATCAGCAGATCCCATAGAGTTATTCCCTACATACTATCACATAATCTTGTCCTTAGAATCTCATAATTGTCATATCTCGTGTTTCAATACATTTAATCGCGAATTTTGAGTCTAAAACCAGTCAAAAACTCATTATCTGTGGCCAGGAATCACGGGGACTAAAATCAGATAATAGCTAATACTCAGCATCTAAGATTGAGTATAATATATAATTTCTAGCAAGATCACAGTACCCAGAGCCAGGTTTTAGGGCCTAGACTAAAACAGGTTAGAAAATAGGAGTATCGCATACCCAATCGACAATCAGGTCTAAAGTAGTTTAAGAAAATCATGAAACATCCCTTTTTAAATAAAGAATCCAGTATAAACTTATTTTAATATAAGTATTAGCCAGTAATATCAAAATCTCTATGATCAACTTTCATAATAAAAATCTTTTAGTAGTGCCAGTCATTAATATAAAAAAAGGCCATCAAGGTTAATCAATATCTGAAAACAGCCCCTAGAGGCCATGCAAGGTTTTAAAATCGACAATACTAGGCTCTAAATCATAAACACTGGAAATCAATGCTTAAAAATCTTTGTTTAATGATCATAACATGCACAATAAAAATCAACAGATCACAGAAGGTCATGTCGGCCCTGCACAGGCTCAGAATTACTACAACACAAAATAATCCCACCATCTGTGTTCCAAAGTCAAACAAAAAGACTACTCAGGGTCATAGGGAGATCTACAATCATACTGCAATATCAAAATGGAAGACAAGAATCAGACTAAAGAAGCGGACAGGGTCAATGGTATCAATTTGATAAATTCCTAACCTAAGCATTATAATTAGTACTATTATTTTCATATAGTCTCGGTCTAATATCAATAGGCCATAGCATACCTATAATCCCAAAAAAACTTGCAAATACCAAAAGAAAGTGGCACTGAAAGGTCATTCATCTCATAAAATAAACCAACAAACCTAAATGATCACAAAATTATAAAAATAATAATCTAAAGGTTAAAAAGAAACAATGATACCCAAAAACCTAGAATTCTAGTCGGGGTTAAATCTGAGTCAAAATGGGCCTACGGGCCTGTGAATCCAAACCTTCAAAACAAGGGTACAAAAATTGTTCCCCACATCAAAGGAAGCTCATAATTGATATTTGGAGTTAATAAAATCAAGAAATAATCTAGAATCAATAAATTAAAGTGAAGAACCCAATTGAAAAAATTGGAAAATTTTTGGAAGAAAATAAATGAACTTAGGATGAAAACTTACCAAATAAGGATTGAAAAACGTTTAAGAACATTTCCTAATACTTCCTAAGATTATTAATGGAGACCTAAGAATTTTCAAGTTCAACAATTGAGTTTTAGAATGAAGACGAATGAAAATTTTGGATGAAATTTGAAAAAAAAAATTAGGTGAAAATTCACCAATAATAGAAGACATATTGTTTCCCATTTCACCCAATATAACATGAACAGACCCAATTATTTTAATAAAGTATTTGAGAGTATTAGTAATTTAAAATATGAAGAAAATAGACTAAAAATCAGGTTTGGGTTTTATATACTTCAACAAATGTCGATTTATCGGAAAAATAACCAATTTATCGGTCATTTTATTGATTAGTAGCCCACTAATTTATTTTAAAATGGTTTGTTAGTCAGTCACAATGGATTTATAGGTCATTTTACTGATTTTTTGGTTGCACCAGTACCAACAATTTAAAAACATGGGTTTTAGCACCCTAAAACTCATTCAAAACCCCATATAGACAAATCATATATGTTTTTGAGTGTAAACGGTATACTGGACTCAAGGTAATCATCTAAATAGGAATAAGAGGTCTTTTTATAAAATATGACCAAATCAACCTGTACGGATCATCAAAATATCCAAACAAACACTCAAAATGAGACCTACACACCCGGGAACCAAACCAACACTTCACCTAATCTAAACTCAACATTCTAGAGCTGATGGTGTAGTCATATAAGATCTAATAATGAGATCTAATCATGATATTATGACATAGTATGTGGGGACTCCCTCTATGGCTCTATTGATCCAGACTGCAACCAACGAACGGGAAGACCTATCTATGACTCCCATGGGTTTCTCCTTTACGAGTCATAGATCTAGAAGGAGATGCATACAATATTTATACACTAGTACCATTGCATTCATATTTGTGTTATTTTACATACTTGGGTATTTCTATTCGTATGGAAGGCCGGCGGGTGAGCTTAACTTATTTGTACCTTCTGATAAAATTGGGTCCAGCGGGTTATTTTAACTTGTTGTACCTTCCTTATCTGTTCCTGCTCATGTTGTTCACTGTCTCCTTTTATTTAATAATTACTTTGGTTTGGCCTTGCCTTGTGCATCCTATTTATGTGGGATATTCTATTTGATTATGCTTTCTTTCTTCGTATTTTATTGAGGTTACTGGTACACTTTCCTTATTTATTCTCTTTTTGTATTATCTGTAGCTAGATCTCCCTATTAAATTTATACTTTTTTACTTATGTGAATCATTTTCTTCATTCTTTGAGATTTACTAATTTTATTCTTAAATGAACCTAGTCAGCCTATGATGCCTACTGGGTTCTCGATGGCTTTGACAGTTTGGTACTCACACTACACTCTAAATCTTCCTAGTGCAGATCTGAGTATGAGTGAGCGTTGTTGATTGAGAGGTTTGTGGTGCTATTCATATTCTAAGGTAAAGGGTGATCTGTGGGGTATAATATCTCACTTCATCCTTTCTTTTAGACTCCTATTACATAATTTGTATTTAGAAGACAGACTATGTATTTACATTAAAAATTGTATTTATTTCTTAGTCGCTCAGGTCTAGTATACCAAGTTCTTGGATTCCCTTATGGCATTAGAATTTTGTGTTTTTCTTCCCTTATTGATGTTATGATCTTCAACTTTTAGTTATTATTCCTACTTTGTATTCTTATTGGGTGGTTCACCTACGAAGGGATATATGTTCCCTCAAGATGTAAGAAATCAAATCATGAAAAATTGGTATCAGAGCTCTAGATTAATTAGTATCCTTGGTACATAAGCCAGTGTCTAGTAGAGTCATGGGGATTGAGTATGATATGGTCCCTATTCTATCTTTGGGAGGCTATATTAAAATCCTTAAGAAGTCAACTTATATTTCTTTATTCTCTAAAAAGCGTCACATCCTATTTTTCTTTTGAAATCTTTGTTTTTCTAATTAAATCTCCATAGATGACATGCCCACAATCTTCTATAGTAGTAGGAGATGGGAGGTCTGGCGCACTTTTAGTTAGAGCTTCATTTGGGAGCTATTCTAGAGGTCAATAAAGAGGTTGAGTATGCCCTTGTGTCTCGACATCCGCAAGAGCTGTTACACCTGTCAAAGCTTCTAAGGTTCAACTTGAGCCTATTTCAATTCAAAAGCCACCTGGTACCCAGAGATCAGCTTATGTTGCACATGAAAACACCAGTAGGGTTTATTTCTTTCAAGTTCTTCAAGAGATACTTCTTGGTAGTTTGATATTAGTTAGTTATGTACCTTAGACATGGGTATCACCCGATGTTTGGAGTACTTCTAAAGTGTGGTATGAGTTTAGGGGTTTCCAACAGGGTTCCTTGTCTTTTGCTAAGTATAAGGCTAGATTCCATAAGTTGGTTGGGCATACTTCTATGGTTTTTCCTTCTGAGTATGAGAAGGCTTAGAGTTTTATTGATGGGTTGATATTTCCACTTCGTCTAGCATTTATGCCTCTGGTAGCAATGGGTCATTCTTTCACTCAGGTTACTGGCCAAGTGAGTTTTATTGAAGCTATATATCAAGAGATAGGGGTCAGCATATTATGTCACTTCAGGCAGCTCCACAGACTTTATATAGGTCTCAGCATGGTTTTAATAAGAAGAGTGATAGATAAACTTTGAGGGATATTTCTCCAAGGATAGTAGGCCATAGTGATTATATGGATTTATATAGATCATCTTACTTGGCTAAAACCTGTGGGTCATGTTGGGTGTGTAGAATTATGGGTTATATTGTTGCATATTTCTCATAGTAAGGGTCAAATCAGTTAACAGTTCATTTGGTTCTATATTCTTCTGGGGGATTCAATATAGGGTAGTCGTTCTGGTCTTGTGAGGTATCATCGTCAGTGCTGAAAGTTAGGATTATACTTAGCATATGACCAATCATTATTGCAGGGATTTTTCTCAAGGTTCTTTGAGCTATAAGTATGATATTCCTAGTCATTTTCCTGTAGAGTACCCCCAGCATAGGGTGGTCCAGCCAACAGCCCATCCAGATCAGAGCCTCATATGTCATCAGTCATAGTGATCTCAAGTTTGAGTTCTTAGTTCGTGATTATCCAACCTTCATTTTATTTAGCCTTTATATTTTTTCCCCTATGAGTAGATTAGTTTCTTAGCTTCTATAGATGTTATTTATTACTACCCTAGTAGTTGATCTCTTAGTAGTAGATTGTGATGTTAGATTTTATTGGGTAGATATCGAGGAGTTTGATTCTTAGGTTGTGTTATCCTTGATAGTTGGGTTGTTAATAGAGACCTTGAGGCATATTCGGGTTACCCTTTTTTTTGTGCATTCCTAGATTGTTGCATAGGATCCATCCCTTATCTATGTTTAGCATGCTTTTGATAATATGGTGTGCTTCTTTAGCCACGAATTGTTTTGGACTTTTTGAGCCCTTGGGCTAGGAGATTAGTTCTATGATATAGTTGGGCTCATCTAGATTTACCCATAATGTTAGCTTTGATGCTTCATTCGTTATCCAATTCCTGTGTCATTAAGTTGTAGTAGTGTTGCACTGACCTCCCCCTTTGAGCGAGAATTTGATTTTTAGGTTATTGACATTTATTCCAGGTATTTGGCCCCATACTCATCCCTTTGTCATCTGGATTTTGTTGATTTGGAAGGACTCTAGATTTGATTCAAAAAATTGTTAATTGATTGCTGATATTTGTGGTATTTCAACTCATGTGTGCTTCCTTGTAGTTCATTCTATAGTAGTGGATCGAGGGTGGTTATCCTAGTGTTAGTTTTCTTAGTATGTTGATGTTCTAGTGGATTTAGGGTTATTTATTATATGGCCACCTAGGGCATGATAGTCGATTTTTTTGGTCATATCTAAGTAGTAAGGATTGGATATTGAGCAGAGACCTTCTATATGCTTTGCTCTAGTATATTAGAGTAGAACAGAGGAAGTGTGATTGGTGTTGTGAGGTTTGGGGCATATTGTGGTTTGGATTCGATTGCTTTCTTCATCTAAGGTTCATAAAAAACATGCTTGATAGTGTGGTTTTGACAATTTATTGAGGTGTTTCCTTTAGTTGCGTGGACATTGCTTATGTACATCCAACATGTGCTTACTTCATGGATTAGACAAAAGTTGGGTAATTCGATTATGGCTCTAAGTTATGTCGGCGCTTTGATTCAGATATTAGCTCACCTAATTGGGGATTCATACTTCGGGGTATCTACGGTTTGCTTTTGTGTTTGGGACTGTTATGTTATGATATTTCATCTTTTATTTTGGTTTGATTCATTCATTTTGTTAGTGTATGATATCTTTATATACTTGAATAAGGGTCCCTTTACCTTATACTATCCTTCTTAGAACCCTATACAAATCCATTATTTGGTTGCATCGGATATACCCTTCTTACCATGGATGGATTCGTGTATTAGGGATTGATGTGAGTGATGATGGACTCCCTTTAAAACCCTATTGTACAACTAGTAGGAAATTCCTGTGGGTTGTAAGTCAACTCGACTAGGAGGCCTACACCTAAGTTATGGCGGGAGAAAACTATTTTACCTATTTTATCCATTTGAGAATTTCATTTTAGGTGTATTGAGATCTACAACCAATATTTCCAATAAGATCGAGTTACTTTTGTTAGTGCATTAGGTTTTGCCTTAGTTTTTTTAGGAGGTGCTGTATTGGTTTGGTATCGGCTAATTAATGGATTAGTTATTTTGGTGGTCATTTGACTAGTTGAGTTAGTTGTTCGCTCCTAGCGGTTTAGTTTTTGTTATGTTGGCTAAATGGTTTAGGTCTCCTTCGTAAGTTGGGTCAGTTTGGAGTAATATTATTGGTTGTTGTGTTAGGCCCTAGGTACTTTATTAGTTATCATCTTTGTGGTTTCACTGTAGGTTGAGGTTAGATTTTGTCTACTTATTGGTCAAATTGTATTCTTGTAAGGGTTGGGTTTAAAGAGGGCTATCATTGGAAATTTGGATTCATCAATCAAGATAGGTTACTATCAGCATTTGTAGGATTAATTTTGAATTATGTGATGGTGTTTGAGTTTGGGCTGTTAGTGGTGAGTTAGTTGGTGATTTCTGGTTTTGTACTTGGTTGATGTGGTATATGATTTGATTTCGAGTTTTGTACTCTTGTTAGGCACTTGTTCTTGTTTATTCTTTGGCGATCATCGTGATGTGTTTTTAGTTGTCTGTGTGATATTTTGGGAAGAATGTTTTAGTTTCAATGGTGGCTTTAGCATTGTTTTAGAGACTGCGATCGTTTTAGTTTAGTGATATTAAGAAATTGTGATTATTGTCTTTCGGGCAGTTGAGGTCCCGTGGATGTGTCACTTGCCTAGGGAAGCCTTTTGAGTGGCTGAGCAAGTCTTGTATGACCTGCGAAATCCTATCTTAGAGTTTGGTGCCTTTCTCTCCCCTCTGTTCGGACTTTCGAGGATGAAAGTCTTTTTAGTAGTGGATGTTGTACTAACCCTTCTGATCATTGTTTCATTTTTTGTACTTTTTTTTTTTGCATTTTAGAGCTTTTCTGTAGTTTTCCTAAGTTATTTGTGACTTATCAGGACCGTTAGTTCGATTTCAAGGTTGTTCATTTGGTCATTATGTTTGTTTCCTTATTTTAAATCCTTAAATTTTAATAATATTGAATCCGTTCAACATTCCTTGGAAACAAACTTGTAATTTAATTTCGATAGTTCATTAGCTCTGAAACATGGATTTTGATCTAGACGGACTCTTGGTTTGTGTCTGGAAGCCTTCATTGATATTTTACTCATTTTGCACATTTTATGTGTTTTGG
>JBDJHY010024045.1:0-14001 GCA_039654485.1 Withania somnifera | reverse complement strand
TCATTCCAGACCTGCTGGAAGCGTCAGAATTCCAATCCGACACTCCAAACATTGAGTTTCCACACAAACTCCACTTTAAGGCTAAAACTTAAACAATTTCCTCAAATTTGCATAACTTGCAAACGAAACCTCCAAAACACAAACTTAAGGTCAATCTTGACTTTGTTTTGTATTTTGGAGCTAATGGAACTGTCAAAATTTAATTTCGAGGTCGTCTTGAAGGAAAGTTGACTTTGGTCAATGAGTACTTAACTTTAGGCTCTAAAATAGAGAATTTAAGATATTTCTCAATTGAGTCACCATAGATCCTAAATGTCGGTCCCAGTAAGTCATAAATTACTTGGGGAAATTGTTGAAATGCTCTAAGATACAAGACAACTTATATTTATCATAAATGACCATGAGGGTTATTACAAAATCCAAGTACAGGTTCCTGACCGGGATCACAGCTAGTTTTTTGTGTAGTTTACATTTTCTCAGAGATTCAGGGTGAGCTTGGCATCCATCTTTTACCTATTTCTCATCGGCATTAGCATTCTATTTGATCTCTATGTATTTCAGAGGCACAATTGTACTAGATATTTTTGGATTTCTTATTTCTGTACTTAGTGGTTTGTTTGACATTGATACCAGGTTTTAAGTATTTAACTAATTCTTAAACTTCTGTATTTATTTATCTTTTGATTATTATACTTGTGTTTTCTGTATTTGATATAGTAGTCCTCTGCTTCAATCTACGGGGTTAGTTCTCCTACTAGGTGATATAGTATGTGCCATCATGATCTGAGAAATCAGGTCGTGAGAAAACTATTTTTATGTTGCCCTTCAGATCCTTAGAGAACTTCAACTTTATTCTAAATTCTCTAAGTTTGAGTTTTGGGTCAATTGCCTTCCTTGGTCATATCATTTCTAGTGAGGGTATTCGAGTGGATTCTCAAAAGATTAAGTTTGTCAAATCTTGTCCTAGACTGACCTCTCTATCAGATATCTTTAATTTTTTGGATCTAGCAGTGTACTACCATAGGTTTTCCCAGGTCTTGTCCTTTATAAAGGCTCCTTTTACCCATTTAGCTTAGAAAAAATAAAGTTTGAGTGGTCTGATGCCTGTGAGAAGAGTTTTTAGGAGTTGAAAACTAGGTTGACTTCAACTCCAGTTTTGACTTTGCCTGAGGGTTTCGTTGTTTATTGTGATACTAGTAGGGTTGGTTTAGGTTGTGTGTTGATTCAACATGTAAGGTGGTAGAATATTCTTCTAGACAACCCATGGTTCATAAGAAGAATTACCTTGATCAATACATAACGTGGTAGCATATGCTTCTAGACAACTCATGGTTCATAAGAAAAATTATCCCACTCATAATCTTGAGCTTGCAAGCAGTGCTTTCTTTGAAGTTATGGAGGCACTACTTGTGCATATAGATGTCTTAACTGATCATAAGATTCTTCTATATTTTTAGTAGAAAGATGTGAATCTTCGTCATAGGAGGTGGTTGGAGCTACTAAAACATTATGATATAACTATGATGTGCCATCCAGGAAAGGAAAATTTAGTGGTGGATGCCCTTAGTAGGTTTTCCTTAGGCAGTATGTCATATGTGGATGAGGGTAAGAGAGATTTCTATGGACAGGTGCGTAGGCTTGCACACCTTAGGGTTATGTTGATTATTGTTGAGGATAGGGGTTTGTTAATGCAGAATGATTCTGAATCATCTTTAGTTGTTAAGGTGAAGAAGAAGCAAAATTGTGATCTAGTGTTAGTTCAAATGAAAAGTGTAGTCCTATAAAATGTCCTCGCTTTCTCCCAAGGGGGAGATGGTGTCTTTCATTACCAGGTCCACCTGTGTGATCCACCAGTTAATGGGTTGAGAGAGAGGATATTTTCAAAGGATTATAGGTCCAGATATTATTTCCATTTTGGGGCTACAAAGATGTATAAGGATTTGAAAGAAATGTATTGGTAGAATGGTATGAAGAAGGAAGCCAAGTTTGTACATAAGTGTACTAACTGTCAGCAAGTTAAGATAGAGCTTCAGAGACCAATTAAAGAATTAAAGAGTTCTGTTATTCCAACATGGAAGTGGGAAGTAATCAATATGGACTTTCTTGTAGGTCTTCCCTTAGCCCAGAAGCATGATTCAATATGGGTGATAATAGATCGAATGACTAAGTCATCTCACTTCTTTCTTGTTCATACTAGTTATTCAATAAAACAATATGGTAGGATCTACTTGTAGCAGATTGTCAGGATGCATGTGGTTCCCATGACTATTGTTTCATACTAAGGTACATAGTCCATATCACAATTTTAGAGGTCTTTTTAAAGGGGTCTTGGTACCCAAGTTAATTTGAGTACGACATTTCATACGCAAGTTGATGGACATGATGAGAGGACCATTCAGATTTTAAAGGATGTTGAAGGTGTGTGTAATTGATTTCAAAGGAAGTTGGGTTGAGCACTTTCATTTGATTGAGTTTGCAGACAACAACTACCACTCTATTATCTAGATGGCTCTATTTGAGGCATTATATAGGAGGAGATATAGGTCTATGATTGGTTGGTCTAAGGTAGGTGAGTTTTCTAAGGTAGGGCTAGATATTGTTCATAATATCATGTAAGAAGTTTAGATTATTCGAGAAAGGTAGAATACATCTCATAGCAGACGTAAATCCTATGTAGATATGAGAAGAATAAATTTAGGGTCTGATGAGGGTGGTTGGGTGTTTCTTAAGGTTTCCTAATAAAGGGAGTCATGAGGTTTGGTAAGAAGAGAAAGGTGAGTCTATCTTATATTCGTTCATATAAGATTTTGCAAAGGGTGGACAATGCTTCCTATTAGTTAGATCTTCCAGCAGAGTTAGCAGTGGTTTTCCCAGTTTTCATGTGTCCTTGTTGAGGAAGTGCATGAGTGATCCATCCCGATAGTACCAGTTAAAAACATCAGCATTCGTGATAGTTTGACTTATGAGGAGGTCTCCATTAAGATATTAGACAGATAGTTTGCAAATTAAGAACAAAGAGATATCTTCAATTAAGGTTCTTCAGAGAAACCAGTCAGTTGAGGGAGCCACATGGGAGGTAGTGGCAGATATGTAGATACTTGCATATGTTTCCTTATAGTTCCAATTCAATTTGAGGTAATATCCTCTTTATTCGACTTTTATCATTGTCTATTCATATAGCATGTAGCTAGTAGCATTGAATGAGTCCTTATATGTGAATTCATGCATGATTTATGAGATTAGAATTCAGTTCAGGTAGTCCACAGAGTTGCATGAGTCCCTATATGTGTATTCCTGTTCTATTTAGGGTGTTTATGGTAGTTAAGGTCAGCTATGGTAGCATGCATATATATCAACTGAGTTAGTAACTTAATCATTTTTGTAGTATATGATGGTGCCTGTGGGAGTTTATGTATTCATCCGGTAAATTTATAGTCAATTTTCTCTCTTTTCCTGAGCTTAATCTCTCATTCAAGGATATATTATCTCATGGGAGATATTGTAACATCACGAACTTGAATTAATCTCAAAAACCAAATTCAAGACTTTACAAGCCTAAAGTTTGTTCCTAGGTGTCCACGAGTTGGACCACGACTCGTAGGTTGTCACACCACAAATTGTGAGGTGTAGTAGTGGGATGGTGTCTGAGATTTTTTAGTTTTACTAGGTCCCCACTAGTCAAAAGTGAAAGTGTAAGAGGGGGTGAATTGCTAATTTTTTTCCCTTATACTACAGTCACACATACATGTGACAATCAATTATTATTGCAGTTTGATGAATATTAAATATATGTGCAATGTAAAAGGGAAATCAAACAATGATATTTTAATTTAGTTAGTGATAAATGTGAGCCTTACTCCACTCCCCTTGGGTTGAAAGAGGGTTTCACTAATTGACTATTACAATTCAATTTTGTCTACAATCTCACAATCCTATTGAGCCTACATAAGAACTTAGTGTAACTCTAACTCTTCTAAGCCTAAACAAGAACTTAGCGTATACTTTTTTTATGTTATGTGTCATTCGAGTTCTCCATCCTCTCTTTTTTTTATAAACAGTAAAACAATACACATTATAATACTTATTAAAAGTAGAGCAAAGAAATAAATAGGTGAGGAATTATATAGCATTCCTATCCTCTTGAAGACTAGTTCTTTATATAAATGTGAGAACTAGCCGTTTGAAAAACTCAAGGGATTTGATCCTTGAAAATAATTAAGATGGTGAACTATTTTCATGAATAATTTTGATACCCCATTGGTTCCTTTTGCTTACCCACTAAGAGCTTATTAAATCATCAAGCTTTTTGAGACTTCCAACCTCCTTTTGAAAAGTCTCTCGTGTTAACGGTCAGAAGAATTAATCTCATTAGCAATTCCCATATCAACTCTTTGCATAGCTCATTTCTTTCAACTAGTGAGAAAATCAACTCTAGTGTGATCAACCTTTGATATAGCCAATGCAAGATCTTTGGGTTGTATCTTGATTTGTTCCTACAAATATTGTTTTCATCCATTGAAATCTAAATACTAACAATCTCCCCCTTTTTGATGGATGGCAACACGTTATAATAGTTAACTTCCTTATGAAAAAAATTATAATATTCATCTTTCATGTTGGATTTCCTACTGTATTTACCCTATATATAGGTTTTCATGCAAAGTATGTTAGATTTGAGTTCTCCCTCTACATATATGCTTTCCTGCAAAAGAAAGAACATATTTTTCTGCTCCCCCTGCATAGTTGCAGACTACCTTTTGTATACCATATATTCCATGATTAAAAGGTTGATAATATTTATTTTTCTCCTCCTTTGGCATCTATCAAAAAGAGTTTTCTCAGATCATAAAGATACTGAAGATAAGCCAAAACCATTCATTATTTAATCAAGTATTAAACAAACTAGACTTGATACTTCCGATAAAAGACACAAAAAACTTTAGTCCACAGTATCTCCTCGGATAAGGTATATGATAGTGCTCACAATGGATTCTTTCAGAGCATCAACTTGACTTCAAGCATTTCCATCACTTTTTCTCCACTTTTGGTAATGCTTCTTACTATGTTAGTAGTTTCTTTGAACATAGTCTACAACAGCAGTTGAATATTCACTTTAGGCTTCTTTAGTATTTTCTTTTATACGTTCCATGTGAAAATGTGTGGTCATAAGAATATCCTTAAAGGTTTTTATTTTATTAATGCAAGACAAGATTCTGAAAACTTCAGAGAAATCAACAGTCTTAATGATGATAGGAGAAACTTTTTTATTCTGTAGTATCCATGATTTTCCATAGAGATCACAACCTATGTTAGCAAATGCTTTTGAGTTATAGAATTATTTGATAATTAGAAAAGGGATATCATAAAGATCAACATTATTTTCTTTGTGAATTTTACAAATCATCATCTCATATGGTAGACAAGAAGGATTATCAGTAATTTCAATCATATGATTTATGATAAGAGAAGACAAATAAAATTATTATTTGGCAACTAGACAGTAAGTCAAGAGGATGTCATGAAAGGATAATGTAGAAAGTGACTCAACATGAGGAAATGGATTAGTAGCAATAATGTGATGAATGATTCTAATTTCAGAAGTTAACTTTGAGAGCTCAAGATGAGATAAGTTATCCAGAGATAGAAATCCCTTAGCTTGTTCAAGGGACATGTTAAGGTCAGAAGGCCAATCATCTATTGAAGTTAGAAAAACACTAGAACACTTGGTATTAAACATATAATCCAAGACTATGGGACTGATAAAGATACGCTTTTCTAAGAAAAATATTTCAAATATATTGTTCCTAGTGGGTCGAAGATTAGTATATAAAATACGAATCGGAGGCTTATTGACTACAAAGATGCTTGAAAAATAAGAAATTTTTCCATCCTTGAAATGTAAACACATCTTTAGTGATGCAGAAAAGGGATGACAAAAAATAATGATCCACAATTTCTCCACAAACAAAAGTTATGTCACTTCTAGAAGAAAAGATACCATTATTTTTAGGAACCCATAGATCTATATTTCAAGGATATTTTTGGCAACATAATTTCTTTTAATTTTGAAGTCGCAGAAGGAGCTCCAACATGAAATCATTTAGTGGTACAATTTAAGGGTGAAGAGTTTGAATATAAAGACTCTTTCCAATTAAACATATGAGAGAAGAGAGGAGAAATGAGAAATTTTCTCTTTTTTGAGATTTCTAGGGCTCCTTATTACATGTAAGGTAAAGATTTTTTAGAAGGGATCCATTTGAGTGAGAATGAGAACTATGATAAAAGAGTGAGAGAGAGATTTATATATAGGTATTAATGAAGACGAACGGAACAACTAGAACAGAAAAAAAATGATACGAGGAGAAACAAAGAGTTTGAAAAACTTTGGGAAGGTAATACATTCAAAACATTTGGGAGTTAAGAGAAAATATACTATTAAAAACTATGAGCAAACATACTATTGAAAACTATAGAGAATACTCAGCATGTTACAGCACTAATATAATATCATGTAAGGTATGAGTAAGCTCAAAAGGAATTTTTTGAAAATATAATATAATTAGGAGATTAATATCATAGTTTGACTTGAATGAAGAGATAAGTGTAAGAACACTTTGTAGGAAACATAACTCCATAACTTTGGCATTAATGAGGGATATTTTTCATAATATGTTTCTTTAAGTCTCAGCAAACTCTCATAGTGCATATATAATTTTTGAGATCATTGCACCGACGTTTGAAACTGACTTCTTCTTTCAGAAGTCGACTTTTGTTGAGACATCTATACATTCATGACCATTATTATTTTCAAGATGATTTACTTATAAACTAATATCCTGAGCTTTTCTTCGTAAGATCCAATGGGATCAGTTAGTGAGCACTCATAAGACCATTTCACAAATTTTAAGAACACCTCTCTTTCTTTTCAAGTAAAAGATCTTGGTATCTCAGTAGCATTTCTTGTTTGGCACAAACAACTTGAAAAATATTTGAACTTAAATCTTTTTGGTACCCATGTATCCTTAGGTCCTTCATAATTAGAACTGTTAGTTTAACTACAGGTCTTCATACCCATCATTGAGAACATAAGGAGCGAAATTTTCAATTATAATATTTATATACAACCTTCCACAATACTAACAGGAGTGAGGAAATCCTCTATCATGATTTTTATTTTGAAATATGTACTACTTGCAGACCCAGAACCAGTTATTTAACTAGTAAAATATAGTTGACTCTTACTACTAGTTGAACAATAAAAGGGATCCAGAAAGCTATGAATATTTTTCTTACCAGTATTTTTTGAAAAAGAAGTAGATGAATAATATTTAATAGACCGTTTTCTTAAACATTTTTTCTGAGTTTATAACTCAGCCTTGAGTTCAAGAATTTCTTCTTCAAGCAAGTCTCTTCCAACAACAGTTACTTTCTATTTTACTTCTAACTTTCTTTTTTCTTTTGAAAGATTTTTATGTCAAGTAGACACAGTTTGGTTCAGTGAAAGCACTATTCAATAGTTCTTTTAATCGATCACAATTATCATAGATAGAGTACCTAACCTTACTTGTTTTTCCAATAGCCTAAAACATGTGTCAGAGAATTTTTTTTATTGTCTTCAAATATATCTTTGTCACTCCATATGCTAAGTGCTTTATTTTTTGAATGACTTTATGAGACTCATTTCTTGTTTCAGTGTAATTTGTAGCAAAGTGTCTATATCTCCCATACTCATAAAATTTAACATTTTTGTTTGTTTTTTCTAAGTTAATTCCTTTTTGGAAGTGATTTGAATTGTTCCTTCTATTGAATCTAGTTTGTTGAAATTTTTTTATCACTAATCTAGTGATAAGATCCACTCCATCTTCTTTGATATCCTTTTCTTTGTTATCCATTTCTCCAGTTACTTTGAATGCAACTACCTTCTTCTTGATCTCATCTTGACCTTTTTTGTTTTGAGTAGCTTTTTCAAAGGCAATGAGATGTCCCTTGAATTTGTCATGGGTAATATTATTACTATTTATTCTTTCAGTGGCTATGACTTTATCATGCCATTATGCATGAAAACTTCTAAAAATTCTTGCGATTTGATGAGTCACTAGACAAATATTTCATGCAACCTTGCATTCTCCAATAATTTTACTAAATCTTGAAATATTTCTTATACTAAATCTCCTTCCTTCATTTCAAAGATCTCATAGTCATATACCAGTAGGCTAAAAATAGTTTGCTTGACTTTGTTAGTTCCTTCATAAGTTACTTCAAGTTTATCCCACAATTCTTTTACAGTTTCACAAATAGATATTTTCTTATATTCTTCTCCACTAATGGAATTATAAAGAATGTTCTTTTCTTTGGAGATATTTGAATAAATCCATTTGTTCATTTATGTAATCATCTTGTGATGGGATGACTCTACTTGTTGTTCAATCATTATTTGTTTTTATCTAAGGAAGAATTAAAAAGTCACTAGGTTTTATCACACCTCATTCTTTGACATCATATGATTTCATAAAATGTTCATCCTTATTTTTCAATGTGAATATGCTTTCCATTGAAATAATAAGGTCTTGATCCAGATATTCCCTCTTGAAATAAAGCTCCATCAATATGTTGAGCCATGATCTTTATTCACTTGTTGTTAAGCAATGATGTGAGACCTTGCTCTGGTACTAATTGAAAGTGAAAGAGAGGATGAATTGCAAATATATCCTCCCTTTGTCGAATTTCAGACAAACTCAGTTTGATTGTTACTACAGTTTGATGAATATTCAATATAAGTACCGTGCAAAATAGGAAATTAACACACAATATTTGTATACTGGTTGAGAACCACTATGAATCTTAATTCAGTCCCCTTGGGTTACAAGAGAGTTTCATTATTTGATAAATTACAAGTCAACTGACTCTAAAAAAACTCAGTTTTACAATGGTTACAAAACTAACTGAGCCTACACAAGAACTCAGTCTCACAATCCTGCTAAACCTACATAAAAAATCAATGTACACTTTAGATCTACTAAGCTTACATAGGATGTTAAAGTATACTCTTTTATTTTTTAATCTTTTGACTCACGTTTTCCATCCTCTCTTGTTTGTATACACAATAAAATACTAGGTATTATAATGCTTATTAAAACTAGAGTAAACAAAAAACATTAGGGATTTATAGAGTATGCCTATCCTCTTGAAGACAAGTACTGGGCGTTGGAATAACCTAAGGGATTTGATGTTTGAAATTAATTAAGATGGTAAATTATTTTCTAGAATATTTTTACACCCCATTAGTTCATTTTGCTCACCCGTTGAAAGATTAATTAATAAGAAAGCTTTTTGAGACTTTCAACCTTTTTAAGAAAAGTCTCTCATGTTAACTATTAGAACATTTAATCTCAGCATAATTTCGTATAGTAACTTGTTGCATAGATCATTTACTTGAACCAGTGAACAAATCAACTCTAGTGTGATCAACATTTGAGCAAGATATTTGGGTTGTATCTTAACATGTTCCTAGAAATATTATTGTCATCTATTTAAATATGAACATTAATGAAAAGCACGACTCATGAGGTACGTGACCATGAATTGTTCTGTTTACTCATGCTTTGTTCATCAAGAAGTTGGTTTTTAGCCTAGTTCATATGATCCCAACTCACAAGTCATGAAGTGAAATACCACAACTCACGATATGAAGTCTTAGAATATGGTGCATAATCCAGTAGCCAAACTCCATACTATAACTTAGTCCACAAGTCGTTAAGTGACATTCCATGAGTCGTAGGTTGACTCATGGTATTTCCCTTATAATTTCTAGGTTAGTTAATAAAGGTATTTTCTATAAATTCCCTAGCCCATTCCCTTTACATCATATTCTATTCAATTCATGGAAAGGGTTACTATAAAAACATAAACATAATCCCTTATTACTTTACAAGTTTTAAGATCAAAAAAGGGTTTCTTTCAAGGTCTTCTCTCAAAACTCAAGAATAGGTTAGGGTTCTTTATCAAATAAAGCCAAGAATTCTCCTAATCAAATATGTGGGATAATGAACAAGGATTTATTTCATCCTTGTACCCACAAACCCTTTTCTTAAAAGTTTTAAAATTGTAGAAGTAGAAGCATTGGTTATTAGTCATATATCATATTAAGATTCTCTTATTGAATGATTCCATTATATTTATATTCGTGATTATGAAGCTTGCATAGATATTGCTAAAATTAGATAGTCCTGATGGATTATTGAAGCATGAGCATGAGAAGTGTAATGGAAGTTAAAGGAAGTCTTAATATGAACTAAGTGATGTAGTTAAAGTTTATTCTTAAAACTTGAATTGGGTATTGAAGAATCATAGGTTACTTGATTGTACATGATTTTGAACATATTTATGAAGACGGCTAAGTTGACTATTTTTGGATAATTAAGCCTAATTGAGAGTATTGATGATTTTATACTTACATGATTATAGTATGTCATGTCGTCTCATCCTCGCTGTATCAAAGAGTACTTATGCACTATGTTCTGGTTAAGCTGAGAAATAAGAATATTTATGAAGAGTCAAATTGACTGAGATTTTCCTAAAGTTGTTTATTTAAGAGGTGTATCCTGATAATTCAGGGTTTGGCTACTTGGTTTCATTTGAGAATGTCACTAATTAAGAAGAGTTGAAAGTGGAAGAGTCAATATTCTTAAGGAGGAGTATTAGCAGCGAGAGGGTAGGTAGAGGCCCTTTATACCCAAAACATGTGTTTCCAAATGTAGGGTGATACTATAGCCCATGTATGCCTTTTGATGAGACTTAGTGGGTCCACTAGGAGAAGAAAGATTCATACTCTGGCAAGGTATGGAGGCCCTACCACATGGAGTAATATGTGGACTTCATTGCTAAGGCACGAGGCATGTCAGTTATATAAACTCCCGAGTGAAGTAAATTAATAGTTTCAAAGTAAAGAAAGTGGAGATAGGTTTCAACTAAAGTCTATCTTTCTTTATTTAAAACTATTGATTATATGATTTAATTGAGTTTATTTTCATACTTTTGAAGCTGATCTTTTAAAATGATATTGTTAAACTTGCATATTATTGCATTATTGATGTTAGGTATTAAAGTTGAACTTGTTATAACTTGTACATGCATTGCATATCCATGAGCTATTTTATTATTGTAGCCTGATATTTCTTCTCACATATTTAGTTCATCCCATGTAATGACCACATACTCTATGTTACATGTTTTTTCCCATGCAGATTCGACCAGCCATCTGAATCCTCAAAGTTGACTAATTTGCATTCCTTAGAAGTTGACGATTTGGTGAGTACTCATTGGTTTGGGGGCCATCTATGAAGTTTATTTATTACTTTCTTAGAGATGATATGTTAGAGATATTTTATTCCATTTTTATACTAGCTAGGAATCTTGACCTAGCAGTCAAAATTTAGCCATTAGTGGCTTTTGGACATGAGTATTGAGTAGACTTATGACTTGAGTTTTCTATAAATTATTCCAATATTATGATTGATTCTTGATATATTCCCACAATTTTATTTTTATTGTTCCCATTTATAAGATATTTCTTTTGCTGAGTATGAGAGTTAAATTTATGCATGAGCCAAGGGTTTATGCCAGGCTACCTAGTGGCTAAGGAAGTTGTGTCGCGCCTAGGGGGAGACACTACTGTGTGACATACTATTTATGACTCGTGGTCCGGGGAACAAATTTCAAGTTTCTGTATCTCTTCATTACGAGTCATTATATAATTTTTGAAGCTCTCTCACGAGTCGTACCATGACTTGTGATATCCTAAAGGATAATTTTCAGTTTTAGAAGTTTAAAGACTGAGTAGATAGGCTGATCCAAGTACAAGATATTACAATATCTCCCCTTGAGATTATTCTTCCTCAAATGAAGGATTCAGCTCAAGAAACAAGGGACACATTACAAAGCTGACAGAAAGACTGCAAACACACTCGAGAAATTGCAAAAACCTACCAAATATGATTAAGCTACTACTCAACATACTGAAAAGAATACCAGTCACTTATACATAAACTATCATAAACTCATCATATTATGTATGAATATACTCAATAAGACACATGTAATGCTATATGTTGCATGTTATATGCATCAGACACTCAAAGAAAAGATGAATAGAGAGGCTATTACTTAATACTGAGGCAGAACTAGAAGGAAACAAGTATGGGTATTTACTCATCATATTTTTCGTTGCTTCCCATATAGCTCCCTCAACTGACTTGTTCCTCCATAGAACTTTAACTAAATCTATCTCTTTTTTTGTTAATCTGCGGATCTATTGATGTAAGATCTAAGCTAGTACTTCTTCATAAGTCAAGTTATCTCAGATGTTGATACTCTCATCTTGTAATACCAAAGATGGATTACTCATGCACTTTCTCATTAAAGATACATAAAAAAAATAGGATGAACCACTACTAACTCTACTAGAAGATCTAACTCATAAGCAACATTTCTAACCCTCCTCATAATCCGAAGTGACCCAAAATAATGCGGACTTATATTTTCTTTCTTACCAAACCTCATAAATCTATTATCTTTTGTCATTGTTCTTTTACTTTACCACTGAATATTGTGTGGATGATTTTCCTTCTTCTTTGTGAAGGCTCTATTCACCTAATCATTTATTATTTCTTCTAGTGCTTTCTTAAATCTAGTAAACCACGCAACATAAGAACCTGTAAGATCCCGAATTTTGACCTACAATTTAAATTGTTATGCTTACGTTGTTAGACTAAAACCATTTGAACGCTCAGTTCTTCCTAGGTGATAAAATTATTTCTAACAAATAGGAGTAGTATCTGATATGATTCAGTGTCATAAGGAACTCCTAGAGTAACGTTAAGTGCAAAGCTTTTGTACCAACTTAGTTTCATATCGCTTCATGTATGGGTCAATTTCAAATGATCATATCTCCTAATATATGAGGAATTATATGACCCATAACCTACCCCCAAAAATAATTCTGAGTCTAATTTTAAACATAACAAACCACGTGTCAATCGTAGGCCGGAGTAAAAATTTATGATCATTTTACAAAAATGACACAGTGTAGTAGACTTGCTAAAAGCATATGTGGACCCGATGAAAAAAGATAATTTAGCTCTTTTCCCAATTTTTCCCACTCCTTTCCCATTGTTTTCAACCATTAGTTGGTTTTCTCTCCTCTTTTCTTCCTCCAACATCAAGATATACTTCTTTCATGTATTTAAAAGTAATATTATCTATTCCCAACCATTAGACATAAATTCCTAACAAGATTCCACCATGCAATTTAAGAGTTTCTAAGAAAATTAAATGAATATTTTTCCAAACTCAATTATTGAAAAATATCATCCTTCTTCTTCAAGTAAGTTCTCCATACCAGGTATGTGGGATATTCAACGGTGGACTCTTTCAGCCCCTATGCCCAAAATTACTTTTAGTATATATATAATTTCATGTATTCAGGGTTAGGTTTTGATCTATATTCTTAGAATTGATATGTTGTTCATGATTTTGCTAATGTTTTGTAAATTGATTAAAAAATAAGGTCATTTATGATTTTGTTCATGATTCGCCTAAACTAAACTTTACATGTTGATTCCATAAATCAGGTCAAAGATTTTCATGATTTCACGATAAATGTGAAAATTGTGAATTTTAACTACTGCAGTATGTCAAGAATAGTTACATGACATCTCATTATTCAGAAAATAATTAAAGCATGACTAATACAATTTCAAACTACAGTTTAAACAGAGATTTGAACTACTCTTTGCAAGTCTTTAGATATAATTTCAGTAATTGTAAGCCTATAGTATATTCATGCATTTTTCAGTCTTGGGAGGAATATTTAGAATTGAGGGGATTATTTCCCTAACTTTGTTGCCCGCATAGTTTAATTATCAATTTACCCAAGTGGTTGCCTAAGTGGATTTTTACGATCAATCAAATTTAGTTACACGTAGTCCTTATACCTTTGGAAAA
>JBDJHY010023936.1:0-14003 GCA_039654485.1 Withania somnifera | reverse complement strand
AATCAAACTTAGTTTGGCATAATGCAACTATGGAAAAGGTAAAATAGTCACAATACGTAAATATGAGAAAATGACCTCGAGGTCATTACGACATCCACACTAAGAACAATATTCAACCTAAAACATAAGAAAGAAAAAGTACCTAAATGGCCAAACAAGTGCGGGTAGTGGCTACGTATATTTGACTCGATCTCCCAAGTATCCTCCTCGATCAGTCGGTGCCTCTACTGCACCTTTACTAAAGGTATATTTTTGGTCTGAAGCCTCCAAACCTGTCTATCTAGAATGGAAACTAGCTCCTCCTCAAATGATAAATCAGGGTCAAACTCAAAGTACCTCACAGGAGAACATGAGACTCAACGGGCATATATTTTCGAAGCATAGAAACATGAAAGACCAGATGGACTGTGGACAGACAAGGTGGCAAGGCTAACTTGTAATCCACCTCTCTCTTATGCTCTATAATCTTAAAAGGACAATATAAAATAAGGGCTAAGCTTCCCATTCTTTCAAAATGCATCATACCCTTCATGTGAGACACCTGTAACCATACTTTATTCTCCTCCACGAACTCCAAAGGTCTAACCCTCCTATCAACATAAATCTTTTGCCTACTCTGGGAAGAAAGTAGTCGAGTTTGAATCAATTTAACTTTCTCTATGGAGTCTAGAAATAAATAAGTACCCACGGTCTCTTTTCATAAGTCTCAAACTACCTAACCGGAGACCTATATCTCCTAACATATAATGCCTCAAAAGGAGCCATCTGAATACTTGAATGATAACTGTTGTTATAGGTAAACTTCGTAAGAGGTACGAATCAGTCCAAATGATCACCAAAGTGAATGACATATGCTCGCAACATATTCTTAAGAACATGAATAGTGTGCTCAGACTGGACATTGGTTTGAGGATGAAAAACTATGCTAATATAAAGTTGAGTACCCATCTCACGTAGCATAGTACTCCAAAAGTGCAAAGTAAATTGAGTACCTCCATTCAATATAATGGATATAGGGACTCCATGCAACCGAGCTATCTGGATAATATAAATCTGGGCTAACTCCTGGGCACTGTACTTTACCTTTACTGGAATGAAGTACGCAGACTTAGTCAACCGGTCAACAACCACCCAAATGGAGTCATAACCAATTGACACACTAGGAAACCCAATAATGAAATTAATAGCTCTGCCCTCCCACTTCCACTAGGGGATGGGCATCCTGTTTGATACACCTCCCATTTTACCTACTGAAAGTTCAAGCGCCTAGCTACAAAGTTGGCTATGTCTTTCCTCATACTGCACCACCAGTAATGCTAACTCAGATTATGATACATCTTTGTCTCCCCTGGATGAATGGAATATCTAAAAATGTGGGCCTCCTCTAGGATCAACCTAACTAAATCACTAGACTTAGAGACAAAAATTTGGACTCTAATCCTTAAAAATCCCTCAAAATCTGACACGACCAGCTTGGCCTCACCTCACAACACTATCACAAATGGTCCTTAATCTATCATCATCAAACTAGGTCGCTCGAATTTGTTCCATCAAGGAAGAGCGGGCCTCTATACCAAAAAAGACACTACCACTCTCATAAATTTGCAATCTAACCAGGATATTAGATAGACTCTGAACATCTCTAGCCGAAGACTGCTCCTCAACCGAAATAGAAGCCAAAATACCCATACTCGAGAAATTCCTACTAAGCATCCGCCACTATGTTGGCCTTTCTCTGGTGATACAAGATAGTGATGTCATAGTCCTTTAGCAACTCTAACTAACAATGCTACCTTAAATTATGATCCTTCTAGATAAAGATATACTGAAGACTCCTATGATTGGTGAACACCTTACAATGAACTACCTAAAGGTAATGTCTCTACAACTTCAACACAAATACTATCACAGCCAACTCTAAATCATGAATAGGGTAGTTCTTCTCATGCACCTTTATTTGCCTTGAAGCAGAGACCAAAACTTTACCATCCTACACCAACACTCCATGCAAGCTAACTCTAGAAGCATCGCAATACATGGAAAAACCTTTACCCTCCATGGGCAAAGTAAGAAGAAGAGCAGAAGTCAATAGAGATTTAAGCTTTTGAAAGATCTCCTCACACTCGTTTGACTACTGAAAGTAAAATTCCTCTGAGTCAAATTAGTCAACAGAGCTGAAACAAAAGAGAAACCCTGCAAAAATCTCCTATAATACGCAACTAGACCAACAAAACTATGAATTTTTGTCGGTGAGGTAGGTCTCACCCAATCACGCACAACCAAAATCTTGGACGGATTGACCATGATCCCTCTTTGGACACCACGTACCCCAAGAGTGCAATAGAACTCAATAAAGTCTCAAACATTGATAACTTAGCGTATAAGTTCTCATCTTGCAACCTATAAAGTACATTCCTCAAGTGTCGAACATGGTCAACCTCTGTCTTGGAATATACCAAGATATCATCAATGAAAACAATCACAAACAAATCTAAATACAGATGGAACACACCGTTCATCAACTCCATGAACATGGGAGGAGCATTAGTAAGCCCAAAAGACATTGCCAATAACTCATAGTGAGAACATCTTATTCGAAAAGCTTTCTTCCTAATATCTAAAGGTCTAATCCTCAACTGGTGGTAGCCGAACTTCAAGTCAATCTTAGAGAAGATTGCGGTACCCTATAGCTGGTCAAACAAACCATCAATGTGATGCAATGGATACTTGTTATTCATAATTACTACGTTCAACTGACACATATTCATGGAACCATCCTGTTTTTTCTCAAACAAGACTGGTACACCTCAAGGTGACACATTAGGATGAATGAAGCCCTTTTTAAGAAAGTCTTGCAACTGATATTTCAAATATTTCAACTTATCAAGAGCCATATGATAAGAAGGAATAGAAATGGGCTTACTGATCGGCTCCAAATCAATGCCAAATCAACATTTCTATCAGGAAGGACACCCGAAAGGTCGGTTAGAAACACATCAACAAACTCTTTAACCACCAGGACCAACTCAATGAAAGGGGAATCAACTCTAGCATCCCGCACATAGTACAAGTAGGATAAAAACCTCTTCTTAACCAACTTCCAATACTGAATGAAAGATATAACTCTACCAGGATATGACCCACTTGTACCCTTCCAGTCTACTTTTAGAATACCAAGCATGTATAAGTAGTGTCCTTGGCATAGAAATATAAGACAACATGATACAGCACAAAACAATCCATACCCAAAATAACATCAAATCTACCATATCAAGCAAAATCATATCTACCCAAGATTGTACCCCGACAAGACAATTAGACGGGATCAACACACCTGATCCACCACTAAGGACTCACCCACAGGAGTAGACACACGAAGAGATATGTCCAATACATCAGATAACATATCAAAATCCCCCAAAAAGTATATAGATACATATTAATGAGTAGAATCGAGTCAAACAATACAGATGAAGTCTATGGAAAATTGGTATAATACCTGTGATAACGAGGTCATAATACTCAACCCTAGGCCCCTTAGAAAGACATAACTCTATGTGCTCCATCTCCGAGCTGAACTGGAGCATGAATTGAACCTTTCCCTACTTATTGTACACCTCTACCATACTGGGTACCTCCCCCCAGTGAATCCCCCTTGCCTCTGACTGAAGGCATATATGCCTTAACTAAGAACTAGGTAGCCTTGGAAGACTGTGGGGTATCTCTCCTAAAGATTAGATGGGGATACTGCCTATTTAAGTGGCCTGGATCACCACAAAAGTAACAAGATCTGGCAAGAAAAAACTTCTGAGGTGAGCTCTGAGAACCCGAGTGGACACCCTGACTCAAAACCTCTAATAAGTCTTATAATAACTCAGTACTGGGATGGAAGCACTCTGAACCGTCTTAGTGGAACCCGAAGTCTGCAAGGCTACCTAGAATGGTACTCGATGGTAGGAATGACCACTATGATAAAAAAAACCCTGCCTAGATGAGGCACCTAATAACTGTCCAAAGGAAAAGGGCCTCTTGTCTCTACTGCAATTGACTCGATTCCTTTGCAACTGTTCAAAACCTCTTGCTGCCTCCATCATACTCTGCAAAGTGGATCCCTCAGATTAGGATTCTAGGAATGATTCTTTCTTAAGAGGATGAATCATCACCTTCATGAACTTGGCTATCTTCTCCCTATCATCTAAAAAGATGGCTAAAGTATGTCTAGTAGCTCATAGAACCTACTCCAAATAAAAAAATGGTAACAGAGGCTATTCCTCACGTTGTGAGACAGATATCGATTAGCAAAGGCTCGATAAAAAGTCCCCCAAGTCATAAGGGAAGTTCCAGCAGGTCTAGAATCAATGTTGGAGCGCCACCACTACCTGGCTGCCCCCTAGGATACAATACCATATTAATCCAACCCATGAGAGCAAATCAATCCCACACTTTATAGAAACTCATGACATATAATAAGAAACTCATATGGTTCTTCATCTAGCACACCCTGAAAGTGAAGTGGGTCCATCTTACAGAATCTCTCATATCGCCTCTATTGATCATCAAACATCTTAGTTATACTGCACCCGCAATCCCAATACCCAAAATTTGTAACTCATGAATTCTATAAGAAATTAGTGGCTTCCCCAGCTGTCCCTGAACTAATGGTAGCTATGCAACCATAATTTAAAGCACAATTGGTTGACCCACTTGAACTGGAACTACTGGTGGCTGGTCCATCGAATTATGCATCACTGGTATAACTCTATGCTCTGGGGTCTCTGCCCCTGCTTTAGCCTGTGAACTCTGTAGTGTACCACCTTGTGCTATGCACCCCTAAGTCTCTGAGCAAAGTATCCTTTAGTAGCAGGGATTCCACATACTCAGGAGGGTCATGTCCCTCCTTTTCTCTTGACCTATAACTTAGGGGAGGTAGCTATGGCACAACCTTTCACTTGCGATACTCCCCTAGCCCTGCCCCTAGCTCTAGCTTTGGCCCGACCTCTACCTCATAGTGGGAACTAGAATATCATGCTTATCTCTGCCAATAGTAGATTTGGACCTCACCATCTATCGAACAAAAACACATAAGGACTCAACACACGTGAATCAACCACGCCAGATAAAATGAAAGAATGAAGAAATAATTTCCTAGAGTTCCCTAGCCTATTAAGGTTAAGCAATCGACATCTTTGCATCAATCTATTAGACTCTACTAAATGTGGATTATGTACAATAGTACCTATGAACCTA
This sequence comes from Withania somnifera, assembly GCA_039654485.1. Taxonomy (NCBI): domain Eukaryota; kingdom Viridiplantae; phylum Streptophyta; class Magnoliopsida; order Solanales; family Solanaceae; genus Withania; species Withania somnifera. The sequence goes on along the minus strand of JBDJHY010023936.1, from coordinate 8,756 downwards.
AGGCTCTATTAAAAACTTATCACACCCCAAAATTTAGGCATGATGGCACCTACCTTCCTAACTCGGTAGGTTATTCTAACTCACAAACAAATTATATAAAAGGCAAAATAATTGCAAAAGTAATACACAAGTAAGAGTATTTTAGCAGAATTATTCTACTACACCCAAAACCAAGAGCCACTTTATAAATCCACTATGTAATAATTTATTCGAAGTTTGGTCTAATTTTCAAAGTCGTCCAAGAAAGGTAAAAACTCTAAGATAATGAAAAGAGACTCAGGAGACTGCGAATGGGCGATATCTATATCTAGATGTCCTGGATAAATGGCTAGGTATGAGAAGAGGGCTAAAATATAATTCACTACAACACCTACAAAAAGTGTAAAGGGTGAGTACAAGACAATGGTACTCATCAGCATCCTCGACTGGTTTAAATACAAAGACCTATTGACTAATCCTGATATCCAACTGCCCTACGATACTACAACCTGCAAATAGTATGTATATACAGCAACCTAGCTAATAACAAAATTCAACATATACATAAATATAAGTAATTGTTACATGGTACGACTACTCACCAACTCAACCACATAAGTAATCACCTCAATATAGTCAACAATATCAAATCCGATAAAGTATCAATGGGAAATCTAAATTTGAAATCATGTATCATGAATAATCATTGTTATCATTTGGTAGTAACAACTAATTCAGTTTATATAGTAACAAAAGTTTTATCAGTGCTTCAGTTTATGTGCAAAAATATCATTTTTGGGTCCAAAACCTTCAATTTCTATGTAATAATTGTGCTAAAGTGATGGGGAATTGATGAAAAAGGGTTTAAAATCCTTACCCAATTGATATCTTTGAAATCTTTGCTCAAACTTTTCTAAAATTGGGTTTTAAAGTTGTGTTTTTTCATGAAATATAAAGAACAAAATGTAACTTTTTATTTTAAAACACCTAAGTGAATAGTATCTTTATCACGATCTCAGTCCCCAACAACAAGATTATGATGCCCCCAAAATTTTCCTTACGCGATCGTGATGCCCCAACAAGTACACTTACGTGACTAGGACACTACTAGCACGGTCGCATCCCACAACAAACCCGGTCTTTGCGATCGTAAAACTAACCACATAATTTCAATGAAGGCCCTCGGTATGAAACAACAATAATAAAAATAACAAAAACTAAGAAACATCATGGCTCTTGATAGACCCTGGGAATTTATTCAAAATCCCGTGCAAACAAACCATATGTAAAGCCATGCTAATTTTGATTTTATGAACTCAATAGAGCCATTTAAACATACATATAATATCTCCTTAACTCAATATTTTCTAAGGGTCCTTTGTTAACTAAAAACGCAACACCATTATAATCAAAATGCTCCTGGCGCCATAGGAAAATAAAAGATACCTCATTCTAGGCCAAAACCACCTCTCGAATCCTACTGAATTATCTAATTTTCTATTCAGGCACTCTAAGTTTGGATATTGACCAAAGTTAACCATTTTCATCAAAACTCAACTCTATCCCATCAAATCACCCAAAACCACCATGAAAGGGATAAAACTAGAAACAAAGGTCCTACTAGACCAAAATCAATATCTTGGAGCTGATGGAACTGACTGATTTTTGTTTTGAGTTTCCGAAATCCAAATGACCCTAGAGTTCCATATTTGATACTTTAAAGCTCTAAAACTCATAATTTTCAAAATCTTAATTAAGACTTATCCCTTTCTCAAACCAACCATGGAGTCAAACTTAATTTTGAACAATGCAACAATGGGAAGAATAAAATAGTCATAGCAACTACTCTCAAAATATGAATGAACTAATTGCTCCTAACATTGATTAGTGGGACATGAATTTGTACTATGCTAACCAGGCTAAAATAAGTTATTTGTCTAATTGACATTCATTTTCTTCTCTGAGCCTGTAACTTTTTTTTGAACCTGTAATTCACGTATTTTGAAAATATTTCTAAGATGGGCTTAGATCTCAACAAAGCACGAATCCTTTAAGATTTCTAATAAATACTTAAAAGGGCTAAAAATTGTAAAACCATTTATTTTAAAAACCCAACCATGGACCATGAAGTTATTTTAATTATTAAACATGACCATGAAAACTCCATTTAATAGTCTACTAGCATGAAATTGACTCCAACTTATAAAGATATGCTATTCCATGAAACGACATGTAAATATCATGTAAAATCAACTATAATCATCATATGATATGTTGGCCGAGCTAACTTTATTTTAAACAAGCTAGATGGGATCAACCCTAGAATCTAAGTTTGTAACTTGAAACTGAAACTGAGAGAAATGAACACAAGGGTGGAATACAATCCTTGTTAAATTCATACTTGGCTTGAAGAGTTTTGACTGGATTTGATGGAGCAATTTGAAGCTTTTGAACTCCCTTGATAAGCCTAAGGTTTTATCCCCTAGAGAGTGAACGTCATTTTTCTTATGAGTGAGAGTTGAGTAGTTAAAGAATGAAATTTCTTTTGAGTAGTGGACTTTATATGTCCCATAATAAAGCTTAAAATAATGTACTTTCTGGTGGTAGGGGGTAGGGGTTTACTAAGGGGTCCTTAAAATAATGGAATTTTAAGAAGACCAAAAAATTCACAATGCTGGAATATTCCTGAGCCACCCTAACCATTCCTTGGGACTGAGATGTGTGGCAACCCCATAACTTTACTAACCTCTTAGAGAAGCCATGAATCTTGGACCTTAGTAAAATGCTCATAACCTTTTATTTCACCGCAGATTGATTCACGATTTATTACATTATAAACTTGACTCAAAGACCTTTGATTTGATCTGTTATGAGCCACACAACTTTTTATATTTTGAATATATGATCCTTTTAAAGTTGACCCATGCACGGAGCTATACAAAAACTATACCAAGAGAAAAGCTTTGAAATCAAATTTGTGTTAGGGAACATGTAATGACCCATCTGGTCATTCCCTTTCTTTTTATCTTTTTCTATGCTTAGAGCTGTTTGGTATTCTTCCCAAGTCATCTATGACTTGTTGGGTCCGTTAGCTTTGGAATGCCTTCTTTGGTCTAGGTGGACCTTAAGTTCATGTCCTAGGCTTTTCGTTTTGAGTTTGGGTTGCTTTGTGGAAATTTAGTATAGTCAAAGCTTATTTTTGATCCTGGGTGATCTTTTGGTCATCAGAGCATAGTATTGGGATTCTGACATTTCTTTCAGCTCTAAAATATTGATTTTGGGCTAGTTATGTCATTGGCTCACTTTTCGAAGTGTCCAGGCTCGTTTTGAGTAGGTTTGTGGAAAGTCCTCAGTTTGGCTCCTTTTGAGTTTAGGGTCGTTTTTACTTAAACAACCTTGGTTGGTCATTTTGAAGATTCCATTGAGTCCGTAGTCTATTTTCCACCCAAAATGCGCTTTGTTTTTGCTAAAATTTGACTCAAAATGCCATTTTAGGCCCCTTGGATTTTTCCCATTTTACAAAGTGTAGCTGCAGGTTGTAGACCACACCAACGACCCCTTGGCCACCCTAGAGAGGTCGCCCCAGTGGCCCCTACAGTCTATAAATAGGGGTTGAACCCCTTTATTTCTAGCATTTTGCATCTGGTTTTACTGGTTTGTCTTGAGTTTTTGAGCTGGGTTTGGGGTGTTTCAAGCCGAGGGGAGTTTCCTCTATGATCGTGTGAGTTCATAGTGCTAGTATTTTTAGGTATTTCTCATTCTTTCCACTTTTCTTTAGTTATGTAAAATGTTTTTCATTTCATAAAATTTTATCCTTCGATTCCTTATGGCCTTAAGCTCAAATTTGGACAACGAGTCCCCTGAGATGAGGGTTTCCCATTTCTATTATTATTGACCGATCCTAGACTCTGTTTATTTCCCATTTCTATTATTATTTGTATTACGGTGGTCATTTTGTGTTGAGACTGCTATATATTACTTTTTGGCTAGTTATTGGCACTATGAGGGTGAGGCCCTGGTTACTGGTACTGATAGGGGGCGAGGCCCCAGGTTTTGGTACTGTGAGGGTGAGGCCTTAGGTTTGGTAATGTGAGGATGAGGCCCTAGTTACTGTTACTGATAGGGGAAGAGGCCCTAGCTTTTAGCACTCTGAGTGCGAGGCCCTAGTTACTGTTACTGATAAGGGTGAAGCCTCGGGATTTGGCACTAATAGGGCGAGGCCCAGGTTACTGGCATTGATGGTACTGCTCTACTTTATTTTCCTTTACCCTAGTGTATTTCCTTTGTATTTTCTATCTTTTAGATATTCTGTATAGTAGCTCCATATGACATTGACACCATGTTTTGGTATTTGGGTTATCTATGTATTCGTTTTGCTTTCGTTTTTTGTGTTTTACTTATGCCTTTTCCATATTTGTTGGATGTTTTGAGAGTTTATAGCCCATTGCACGTAGCTCCGGGCTGTAGGATCATGACATGGATTTTGGGTTGTAACAGAGTAGTGTCAGAGCCTAGGTTCACCAGTCTCTTTTGCATTAGAGCAAGTACCTAGTAGAGTCCTGCGGATCGGTATATAGACATCTGCATCCGATCTTTGAAAGGCAACGGATACCTTAGGAAATATTGTCGTCTTTGGAATCCTATCGTGCTTTGTTATTTGTACTCTTCTGGAACTTACCTTGGCTTCATTCCTTCAAAGATGTTTCATACCAGATGATCTTCAGTGGATCAGAGCCCTCCCCTAGTCAGTCCAAGAGGGTAGGGGAGGATGCTCCACTGGTCACTACTACACCAGTTATTTCACAGCCGTAGGCACCCCCCGTTCCACCGTCATAGCCTATTCAGCCACCATCTATTGCATTCAGAGACTTACTGTAGCAGATGCTCCAGATGTTAGATGATACAATGGTATACAGGCCACAGTTATTTGCTCAGGAAGTGGCACAGGGTGTACTGCCTCCCCTAGCTTATGCAGCTCCATCACCAGAACCACCGGTTGCACCCTTCCAGACTACTACCACTACTCCGGCACAAGCACTTGCTCCTACTATACCCGTATTTCAAGTGTGGAAGATGTTGGACCATTTTCTATGGATTTCCCCCACTAGGTTCTCGGGAGCATAAGGGCAGGACCCTCACGAGTTTGTTACTATTTGTGAGGAGCTCCTATGGACCCTAGAGTTTCTGATTTGCATGGGGTAGACTTCACTTCCTATCTACTTGAGGGTGTCGCCAATAAGTGGTGGAAAATGTTTCGAGATCGTAGACTGCTAGGGTTATCTCTACCCACTTGGGGATAGTTCAGAGAGGTATTTCTAGCTAATTATGTGCCTCGAAGCTTCTATGAGGCATCGTGGGTACAATTTGAGGGGTTGAGATAGGGCTCTATGACAATGCTGGAGTATGAGGCATGACTTATTGATTTATCTAGGCATGCTAGGGACTTGATATCTATAAAAGAGAAGAGGACTCACCGCCTTACTCACAGACTGAGTCCTGACTTGTAGGGTCATGTTGTGCTATTTCTGGTGTTACAGAGGTCTTTCCTAGTGGTTTCTGACCATGCTTTCCATATGGAGATTGTAACTCGCTAGGACCAAGGGGGTAGAGATTAGAGGTAGCGCCATCAGGGCGGGTTTTCAGGGACCAGGATAAAGGGTCATTGTTTAGACCGGAGGTTCCAATCGAGCCAATAGAACTAGGCCTCCAGTAGCGGGGCAAGCAGCCAACCTATCAGGCGCTGAGTTCCAGGTTTGGAAGGCCTTACTGTGGTGTCATGTGTCCAGGTCAGGATAGGGGATGTTTTTTATGAGTGTGGGGAGCGGGGTCCCTATGCTAGATATTATCCCAGGATCCTTAGAGGTAGATCATTAGATGGGTGTTTCGAGTGTGGGGTCCAGGTACACTATTCTTGAGCTTACCCCCAGCATAGGGCCTCTCAGGCCACAACCCTACCTGTTTATCCATTGTAGGTGATGCCTCTAGTCAGAGGTGGGCCACCATCTATTTGGGGAGATAGGGAAGGAGGTCGGGTGGCTAGAGGCAGAGGCAGAGGCAGAGGCAGAGGCAGAGGGAGGGATTTAGGTGCACAGCGGGATGGGAGCAACACATCTTTATAATATTCCTAACAGGGTCGAGGCTGAGGCTTGTGATCCAGTTGTCACCAGTACGTTGATTGTTCTTTGGCCTTTTGCATTGACATTATTTGATCTGGGTTTGATACTATCCTATATATCTGTTTAGTTTTCTTTACGATTAGGTGTTGATAGTGAGCGGCTTCTTATACCTTTGATTGTGCCTACCCTGGTGGGTGCATCCCTAGTGGTGGATCGTGTCTTGGGACTATTTAGGTTCACAACACGTGGGCTGACTTGATTAAACTGGCTATGCTAGATTTTAATGTGATCCTGGGCATGGACTGGTCTTCTTCCTACCGTGCAGTTCTTGATTGTTATGCCAAGACCATGACCTTATCTGTGCATGGTGTGTCCTCTATAGTGTGGAGAGGCCCCACTAGCTATTTGTCGGCTTGGGTCATTTCTTATTGTTGATCCTATTGACTCTTCGCTTGGGGTTGTTATGCTTATTTGGCCCACATTAGAAATGTCAGTGCCAAGCCCCTTTCCCTTGAGACTGTGCTAGTTGTTAAAGTTTTGTATATCTCTTCCCTGCTAATTTGATTGGTCTTCCACCAGAGCAGGATATAGATTTTTCTATTGATGTTGAGCCGGGCATCAGGCCCATTTCTATTCCTCCATATCATATGGCGCCGATTAAGCTTTATGAGTTGAGTGTTCAGCTGCAAGATTTGCTTGACAGGGGTTTTATCTGTCCTAGTGTATCATCATGGGGTGTCCCGGTTTTGTTTGTCAAAAGGAAGGATGGATCCTTGTGGATGTGCATTGATTATAGGCAGCTGAACAAGGTGAATATTAAGAATAAGTATCCTCTATATCGATGACTTATTTGATCAGCTTTAGGGAGCCATATTATTCTCTAAGATTGATCTGAGTGATCTAAGGTATGGCTACCACCAACTGAGGTTCGGGCTAAGGATGTCCTGAAGATAACTTTTTGGATGAGGCATGGGCACTACGAGTTTTTGGTGATGTTGTTTGGTTTGATTAATGCCTCTGAACCTTTTATATATTTGATGACTCAGGTATTTCGACCTTATTTAGATTCAGTCATGATTTTTTTTATCAATGACATACTAGTTTACTCGCGGAGTCGAGCTGAGCATGAGGGGCACCTGAGAGTGGTGTAGGAATGAGTGACTCTACGCTAAGTTCTCAAAGTGTGAGTTTTGGCTAGATTCCATCTCCTTTCTAGGCCATGTGGCATTGGGTGCCCGTGTCAGTGTTGATCCGGCTAAGGTTACAGTAGTTTGTGATTGGCCTCGACCTACGTCCATCACTGAGATTTATAGTTTCCTCGAGTTGGTGGGGTATTACCATTGTTTTGTTTAGGGTTTCTCTTCCATTGCATCCCTTTTGACTAGAGTGACATGGAAGGATGTGCCTGTCTAGTAGTCTGCTGAGTGTGAGGCTAACTTTCTAAGGCTAAAGGAGTTGCTGGCTACCGCTCTGGTTCTTGTTCTACCAATTGAGGGCCAGCCGTTTACAGTGTATTGTGATGCTTCGGGTGTTGGTTTGGGTTGTGTTCTAATGCAGCAGGGCTATGTCATAGAATATGCATCAAGGGAGCTGAAAGATCATGAGTGCAACTACCCCACCCATGATTTAGAGTTGGCGGCTGTAGTTTTTGCACTTAAGATCCGGAGGCATTATTTATATGGAGTCAACTGATAAGCTAGTGGAATACCAACTTATTGTACCTTTAATCGCAAAATAGTGTATGTTAAAGGTGTGTTGGAAATCAATTTTGGTTCTAATGAGTTGTCTAAGTATGAAATTTATAGAAATAATGAGGCCACAAGGAATTGGGGCAAATAAGAGAACAAACACGCCAAAGAATGAGAAAATGTGTGCAAATCAAGGGCACAACACCATTAAGGGAAAGATAAAATGCACTTTTTCATTATACGAGTTACACAATTAATAGTGTGGTTCTGAGCAGCACAATTGGGCAGCACAATTAAGAAGCACAATTAAGCAACACAATTAAGCAACATAATTAAGCAGCAAAAATTTGTACAGTTCAATTGTGCGGTTCTGAGCAGCACAATTAAGTAGCACAAAATTGTACGGTTCGCACAAAATTATTAGGATAGAATCTATTTCTTTTCTCTTTTCTTAATTATGTGTCAAATGGCATCTTGGGTTGAAAATAATGTTGATGGTTGTAATTCATGTCTTCAAAACCCACGCCCTCATGTTGACCAAAATCATGAAAATTTCATCAGGAGTGAGATGTGTGCGAGCGAGATGTATGCACCTTCTAGTTCCTATGATGAGCATACTAGCACAACAGGGTTGTCTTTCCTCCATGAAGAAGAACTTGATGAAATGTATGATGTGAGCCTAAATTGGCTACTAATGTATTTTTATTTTTGTCAAGTACTTGCACAATGGTTGGGAAATTTCCTTGAGAGTCATGTGGAATTATGCCAAAGGGTGGTACATTTGAATTTGACCTCTACAACTTGGAAGAAAAGTTAAAATTCAAAAATGATAATTTTGGTGTTCAACACCAAAGAGTTGTGGAAGTTGATTTGGATTGTGCATCCATGGAGGAGGAAGAGAGGATTGATTATTGGGATTTTATGGGGATTTCGTAGCCATCCAATCCAAATATTATTCAAGATGCCGAAATAG
>JBDJHY010023829.1:0-14004 GCA_039654485.1 Withania somnifera | reverse complement strand
CAGTGCCCCTCTACGAACACAGAGGACTAGGTTGGCTAGGGATCATAAATACGGACAGTTCACTGCAATTGCAGAGAGGACTGGCTGGTCAATCTCAAGGAAGAACCTTTCGTAAAATGAGGAACAAGTCCTGGGAAGACATAGAAGAAATAGAGGGGAACATCCACGAATATGGTCAAGGCCCGCGAATGAGAAGAAGGGTTAGAGCTAGGTTTGTAATTGTTTTTCAATAAACTCAAAAACTCCAATGAGGGGCTTGGAATAGAACCGGACACGAAATTTGAGAAACTAAATATGCATACTGCATAAAAATGATACTCCAAACTATATTAAATAAAAAACCAACCATACGAGGTTGTTTAGGCAAAAAAAAAAAAATACCTATACCAAATTGAACCAAAACCAGCAACAGTTTAACTTTCCACACATGACTAAAAAATGTGTTCCAACACCTCGCTAAGCATTCCAATAACACTACCAGCCTAAACTTGACATTCTAGACCTAATTGAACCATAAATATTCTGATCTAGTGCTTCGATCAAAAAAATCTATCCCAGGATCAAAACTAAATTCAGTTGAACTAAATTTCCTCAAAATGGCTCAAACTCAATCAAAAAACCCTAGAACTTGAACTAAATGTCCAAATATAAAAAAATCGACATTTTAAATAAAAAAAACTATTAGAAGTTAATTCTAATATCGTTTACTATGAAGTCACTCTCAAGTTCCACTATTTTGAGGTTAATCCTTCAAAATAAAAAAACTGAGACTAAAAAAGTAGAACTGTTATGGAACCTAACTACCAGTATTAAAATTTCATAAAGCCTTAGGGAAGCTAACCAAAGTCTCTAATCATATAAAAAGTATAAAAGGAAAGAACATAACCACATAGGTCATTACAGTTGTTCTTGGCCAAAAAATCATAGAAAAAGGGTTCTAAGTCGATCGAGGGAAAATTGAAGTAATCATAAATCTTCCACCTACAATGATAATGAACGGGGTGAATATTTTTTTGGTCCATGCCATTTTTTACCAGAGATTCATAAAATATTCTCAAAGCATCTCTTCCATTATGCAAGCTTCTTGTTAAGGAATCCATGTTTGAGTTTGATGATAAATGTTTGGATGCCTTCAATGCATTAAAGGATAAATTGAACACCTCTCCCATCATTGTGCCCCTAAAATAGTCAAAGCCCTTCGAACTTATGTGTGAGGCTAATGGTTTTGCAGTGTGAGTGCTGTTGGGGAAAATTAAATACAAACTGTTTCATCTAGTTTATTATACAAGAAAGACTATAATTGCTTCCCAAAGAAATTATACAGTGACTTATCAAGAATTTTTTATAGTACAATTTGCTCTTGAGATGTTTTGGGCATACCTGCTTGGTAAAAAAGTGGTCATTCATACTGAGCATGAAGCTAAGCAATACTTAATGGCGAAGAAGAAGGCTAAGTCGATATTGTTATTGTGGATCTTTTTGCATTATGAGTTTTACTTTAAGGTGAAAGATCGAAAGGAATGTGAGAATAAAATGGCAGACCACTTATCCCTCATTGAGAAAAACATGATGGATTGAGATGATAGGGATGTAAAATGAAAATTTTCCCAACAAAAGTGTAATAATGGTTACTGAAGACACAGTCCTATTATCTTTACATTTTGCGAACTTCATTTTTTGTGGCGTACTTAAGAATGGAATCAATTTCCATTAGAGTATGAGATTATTACATAACGTAAGAATACACTACTATTATGAACCTTATTTGTTTAGGGAGTGTCTAGATGTTATTGTCCCGCGGTGTGTTATAGAGGTTGAAATATAGAAAATTTTGAAATTGTGCCACTCCTCATCTCTTTTGGGAGACCATATTGGTATACGAGTGGTTCATAATGTCCTTCAAAGTGGTTACTATTTGTTTCCTCTTCCAAATAACACTTATCACTTTGTGAAGTCCTCTAATAAATGTCAACTACGAGGAGGAGTGACAAGGAGGCTTTAGATGTCTATGAAACCAATACTTGAAATTGAATTATTTGATGTGTGGGACTTGAATTCATGGGCCCTTTATAAGATAGTTTGGAAATAAGTACATATTGGTGGGTGTGGAAAATGTGTCCAATTGGATGGAAGTCATGGCTCTATGAAACAATTATGGAAGAAGTGTCACCCAATTGTTGAAGAGGAACAACTTCATGACATTCAGGACTCCTTGATCTACAATCAGTGATGGTAGAACTCATTTCTATAGTAAGTTTTTTGAGTCATTTCTATCCAAATATGGGGTGAAACAAAAGGTCATCATATCTTAAATCCATAGGAAAGTGGTCAAGAGGAGATGTCCAACTACTGGATAAAGGAGATTCTAGAAAAAAGGGTGAATACTAGCCGTGCTGATGGGGCAAGCAATTTGGATGATTCTTAATAGTATTACTCACACAGCTTTCATAACACCTATTGGGATTTCTCCCTATCATCTTTTTATCTGAACACTTGCCATCTTCTGGTTAAGTTGGAACACAAAGACCTTTGGACACTTAAGAAATTGAACATACAAAGAAGATTCCACTAGGGCTTGAATTGGTAAATAGCATGAGTTGGATGCGTTTGACTATAGGTACTGTGAAAGATTGGCTGTCTACAAGGAGAGAATGAGGAGATGGTATGACGTCAATATTTTTAAAAGAGACTCTGAGAAGGGGATGATGTGATGTTGTTTAATTCTATCTTGAGACTTTTCCCAGAATATTGAAGTCAAAATGGTCGGGACAACCAAAAGTAGCCAAGGTTCATCCAAGTGGAGCGTTTGGATTGGAAAACAATAAAGGAATCAAGTCCATTGTGGATGGACAACACTTGAAACAGTAATTTGTGAACCACCAAAGGGTAACCATGATCTAGGTTTTGTACCTAAATGAAGCATGAGAAAAAGAGTGAATACCACACAGTTCCACAAAAAACAACTAAGGCGCTTTCAGGAACCATAAGCAAAGGAGTGAATACCACATTATTCCATGATAATAACTAAGGCTCTTCTTGGGAAGCAACACAAGTGTTTCCTTTTTTTTTTTCTTTTGAGTTTCATGATGGTGTTCTACGTGTGAAGAAAAGTAGGATTTTGGAGCACAAAAAAGGAAAGAATGAAGAACAAAGTTTTAATGCAAAAGAAGAGCAAGTTCAGCAAGGTCGGTGTGTCGCCAAATGTGTATTTTGATCGCTAAGATTGCTGCCAAAAAATTTGGACACAGTTTTATCTAGGTGATGGAGTGCAAAATAAGCGCATCACTGACCTGATCGGATGTGCACCAGGCATCACCAATTTTGCAACTTACCTCGCCGATCATGCACACTTGATATTCATCATTTTTTTTTAAAAAGAGGGGAAGGGATCTCTTTTCTACAACAAAAAGGTAGTTTGAAGGGTTTAAAACACTTTGATTTTAAAATAATTGTTTGGCTTTCATAACTCCTATTAATTTACTAAAGCAACCAAAACTATAGATAATTACATAACTCATCAATCTGATCATTGATCTCTGATTTCCCCCTTCTTTTTGAGAAAATCATTCAAGGACTTGCATCACATCTTCATCATAGAAAATTCTTCACTTTTCTTCTAGTTAAGAACATGATAACTAGACTATGTTTATACCATATAACTTGTATGATATTCGATATTACTATCTACCCTGATTCTTTTGAATAAATAATTGACTGATTATAGGAACTTATGAAGTCCATGTTTACTTCATAAATTAGGAATAATTGTGGGTATGAGTCATATCTTGTAAAAATTTGTAAAAGAAGAATTTGGGGAATAATTTCGCTTGTTAGAATGTGGGGAAGTCTTTGTAACATAGTTCTACATTGAAGTAGTAGTTTTTTAGATGATTTAAATGAGAGTTATGTTGGTTTCTTTGTAATATTGCCATGGTTGAAGTGTGATGGTACATGGGGAAGTCTAACTACCTTTTTTGATCTTGTAAATGTTATATTTTTGTGTTTAGTGTATAGTTTTAAAAAATGCAAAAAATTGGGACTGTGTAACAAATTATCAAATCAGTGCTGCAATATGAAAAATCTGCGATTGGCCAAAATTATACAGGCATTATGGAATTTAACAATGTCTCCCTATTTATAAGGGGTCAATTATGTAAGTCACTGAATATGTTTCATGCACCATCATATATGTCAGAGGCACACAAAACACATTTTTGGATGTACCTAGAAGTTTCCATATACACTATTACCAACCTCCATTTTTCAATAAGGATAAGGTTTGGCAAAAAAATATGTTGCAACGAAACAATCACAAATGGAAAGAATGGATAGAACATCAGCACCATAATCTCCAAAAAAAAAATCAATCTAAAGAAGAAAAGTATTGGGCTACGACTCTAGTTAACTGTCCCTTAGGGAAGACTATGATAGACACCCCTAAAAGGAAAAGAGGAGAAGATAACTTGAGAACTAAAGCAAATAAAGTGTTAAGCAGACCAAAAATTTTAGGCCAAAGAAGAACAATTAAAGAAAAAAGATTGGTCACAAATCGGCTTACCAGGTGGAATGTGGGAATCATGGCTTCTATAACCAAAGATGAACTAGATCTTTATCTTTAGAAACTTTAAAAGTATAGGCCGATAGTAGTGATGAATATCTATGAAGTTTAAAACAAAAATTTTCCTCTAAAGAATAGAGGAAAGAAATACTTGATGTTGAATTCAGTGAGGTTTAGAGGTGTTGATGTGCCATGAGACAAATAGTATAATAAATAAGGTATTGAAGTGTGACTACTAATTTACCAATTTCTACACTACAAGGTGCATGGATCATTTAGAATGTTGTGACTATGGCTTTTCCTTCTACCTAGTGATGGTTCACCCTAATGGCTTCCTTGTGGGACAAGTATCCTGAAGGTGGAGGTGAATGTCATTGCATATTACTAGCTCATTTTTTTCCTTAGAAATATTATACCATCGTATCATAACATTATCCTACTCCATAAGATTGCAACGCTATTCTATACTCTGATAGATGAGAATAGGCTAAAGCTAGGGATGATAATCAAGCTTGTGATGAACACCAGAGTGATGCAGGGGAACATATTTTATCCATTCACAGTGTTGATCATAAAGTTGTGTAGCAAGGCAGCAGTCGTATTCTATAGTTATGATGAGGAGTTGAGCCGCAGACCATTATTGATATCCAAAGTATCATAGATGAGATCAGGCAAGCACAATAGGGCATACCATAGGCACCACTAGCAATTGGCCCTATATTTATGTACATTTAGACTATTGAGGATACTACCTGGGCCATATTTTCCAAAACATTACCATATCTGACTGCAACTAAGTTTTCTACAGCTCCATCGCATATCCTTATTCATCCCAGAAGGCGTCAGCCTCAACTACTCCTGGAAATATGCTATCATAGGTAGCCATACTACGTATAGGAAAGTTTTCATGCAGTACCCCTCAAGAAGTCCATGTGTTGATGTACCATATAATGATACTTAAGGAAAGGTCTAATTTTGAGATGGAGATTTCATTTCAGAGGGCCATGGCCCCAATTATTGAGGAGAGAGAGAGCAGCTGCGAGACCTTCTTGATATATATGGTCATTGAATTGATTCTTTTAGAGAGTAGCTGCATGATTTGAGGGAGCAACGATAGTCGAGTTTTGATAAGGATGTCATAGACCTACAGTATCTATTTACTCATATAAGGGTTGATCATACAACATTGACCTCTGTATATTATATATTCACTTAGTCAAGTGCTATCCACAACTAGATGCCCTCTCTCCAGGTATGCCTACTAATATTACTTCTGATCCGTCTATTTATAATGATGATGTTGCTATTTCCTCTACTTATGTTAGGGGTGATAAGGTAGACCTTTTGATGGAGGGTATGACATTACCAACCTTAAGGCAATAATGGTGGAGGAGGATGAGTTAGATTTTGGAAGACTCTTGAGGCCCAGACCACTAACAAATTTGTTAATCCAATAGACTTAGATCTATCACAACACAAGATGATTGAGAGTGAATAATTACAGAAAGTGTTGTGTTTGTCTATCCATGATACTAAATAGTTAGGAACCAGTAGGACGAAGGACGCCAACTCCCCAGCTGATGAGACTCGTGATTAGATCATTCCAGGGGGGCTCTTACTTTTTGTATTTAATTTTATTATATGGCATTTAGGGCTCTGTTATATATTGTTGTGGGGGGTAATTTGGGTTTTTGTTATTGTATAATATGTTGAACATTTTAGATGTTAGGTTTTTTTGTTTATAGTTAAAAGATGATTAGTTTGTAGTTATATTGATTATAGGTTTTGTTCATTTTTTTTTTTTTTTTGTTATTTCATTTATTAAATTTTTAATTATATTTTGTTGTTAAGGTTTGTTTGTTGATAGTGATAGGATACCTAGAATAACTGAGCCCTACTTTTTTTACTATTACTCATGTGCATCAGTCAATCAACAATTAGTTAGAACCACTTAGACAGAATTGGTATTGTCATAGGTCATATATATCGTAATAGATCTTAGACCCAAAAAGTTTTTTCATGCCTGTCATTTTGAATTATGGTAAAAGTTGAAGTTTTGAAGCACGATGTGATGAATACTGGTGTCTTGCATTTCCTTTGTTATTCCCGTATAATATTTGTGCAGGAATGTGGTAGATCTTTTATAATTCACAGTTGTTAATGATGATTTGAGTGGATGCATTAAATTGAGAGCTAATTTTTTTTATGGATTTTGTACTGGAGGATACCTAGAACCTTTCCAATTTCGCTACCTCTACTTATGGAATGGCTCAAATTTGATAAATGAACATAGATTTTGAATTAATAGTACTTTCTTGTTCCATAGACTACCCATGTGAGCTGAGTGATCCATCTTGGCACATTTTAAGCCTTAACTTTTTTTTTTATAACCTGATTACAAGACATGACTGAAGCTGGATAATACTCTTTTAACCATAACCAACTCAAAGAACTTGGTCAGTATTGTATGAAACTTAGGCTTAACACCTAAGTTTGGGGTGTTATCCTAGTGAGGGTGTGACTTAGACCTGCCTAATAGTTAGGCTTATGATACCCATCAACCCTATTAAAAATAATTTAAAAAATTTAATGTTGATACATATAAATATGTTTGAGTTGTTTTTAATATACTTGTAAATATTTGTAGGGAATAAAATATGGGAGAGGAAAAATCATTGAGTTTGAGCAAAAGTTGATTAATCTAGGTTCTATGGAAGAGAGTAGGTAAAACTTAGTGCTTCAAGATGGTAGAGTCACTTTATCCAAAGGATAATCCTACCGAACCTATATCCGACATTATGAGACAAATAAATACCTCTTTGATCACCAAAAGAATCAAACCATAAGTGTCGAGGTTGAACATAAGGGGAAGCCTATGCTGTTTTCTTATTGTGCAAAATTATCTTTGTAAAAGTGAGTTATTCCATATTTAGCCCTTATGTGATGATGTTTTTTTATGTGGTTGTTGTTAGGGGAGGTTGATTTAATGGATCATGTAGACTTTTTGGTTTAATTTGATCTTTATGAGCACAATTACTATTGTGAGGCACAAGTAGTCAATGGTTGAACCTAACCATTGAGGGAATGACTTTTAAAGTGACCAGTTATGTCATGTTTCATCTTTGTTGATTATTTTGTAAGTGTTTGATGCTATTACTAAGATTTATTTATAGTACCAACTGTAGTCTCTATGTGTGCTGGTTCTTTTTTGTTTTCTTAAGCGCCAACAAAATTTTAAGTTTGCGGTGTTGATGAGATGGCAAATTACTACTTATTGAGCCTATTTCTTTATTAAGAATCCATATCCTCAATGCAATTTTTATTGCATTTTAACTTCTTTTACATGTATTTTAGAAGGAATACAATCAGGACCAAATGACTGTTGAACAAGTAGAAAACAGGGCAATCACTTGAGAAATGAAGCAAAAATAAGCAAAAGTTGTAGCCTGCACATTACGCGAGTTACCAAATACGCAAACGACATCATCAATTTAGACAACATGTCTCTGAATATATAGAATCATAGCCCAAACTAACAGTGAATAAGAAAAAGTGTTAAACAATTCCATGATGGAGCAGGATAAATCCATGCATCACCAACTGAGTCTGCGACCAAATGAAGCATGGAAAAATTCAATAGTAAGTGATGAAAATGAACACCAATTAAATGATGAAGCACATCAATTTCATGCATCTATTAATGTTCAATGATCAAGTGATGCAATGCCAAATCTACCAACTAGAAATCTATGATTTTATAATGAACAAAGAGGATTGAAAAATTGGCTCATCGCCAAACTTGTCGGCGACACAAGCTGCAATATTAGCAAGTTGTGGACTAGTTCGGCGGTGCAACCTTTTTTTCAGTTGTGATTTGAGGGAATTTTGTATTAATATTTATTCTCAGTTAGGTTAGATATAAAATGCTGGAACTTAAACTTTTAGCATGTTACATTACACTGGAGTTTTTCCCTATTGTTATTCAGTTGAACAAGCTAGGGTTTTGGTTTTAACTTATTTTTGAACAATAAATTCGTGTATTTCAAAAGGTAAAACTACATAGTAGATGCAGAGCAAAGTATTCACAATAAGTTTCATGGTATTAAACCTATCATTTCTCTACTTTCAATGAGTAGCTAATTTTCTTGGCTTGGGGCGTGTAGCAATAGGATAAATTTGAATACATGTGTAATGAAATATTGCTAATTTGAGGAATTTACTAGTGTGTGTTCAATATCATTTCCATGTTTTATTGTTAGTTATAAGTTGAAAACTCTAATGGTGCTTAGATTTCTTTTATGGCTTGAAACATAGTGTTAGAGAATAGGGAACTGAATTGACGAGAATATGGCTTACAATCATCTAACAGTACATTCTAGAATAGAAAAGTCTAGTTGAAATGTAAGGTAGATGAAAGTGAAAGCATAATAGGTGTCTGAATACGAACTCTATATGCAGAATGTATTACTTGACTGAAAGAAAAGTAATAGTAGTGCTAACCCTGTTTATCCACTTAGTAAACTAAAAGTTATTGATAGCACTGAATTAAACTCTGGAGCCAATCTAAAAGTGTACCTAGACGTTGTAAAAGTATAATTACCCAACAAAGAGTCGGGGTCAAATCCATAAGAAATAATTATACGTGAGGCAGTTGAGCAATATCGGAAACTAAAATGCAACTACTTTAAATCAAATGGATAGTACAAGGTTTGGGGGATAAAAAAATAGGACAAAAGATGTCAAATACAAAATACAAGCATGGGTTGATCAATGGTGTCACAACTCAAAGATAACAAGAAACCAAACTAGAGAATTAATTCATCAATAAATCATGGTAGTTAATTAATTATCTATCAACAAAGAATGAACTTCAGTATTTAGCCTTGGATTCTAAAATGTCCAACTATTTCTCGAACACTAGCAAATCTTTCCTAGCATCGTTCTCTCGAGCAAACCTAAGGAATATGACAACTAAAACATTTTTAAGGCTACACAACGATTTCACTATCTTTAGCTAAAACCCATAAAAAAGAATTTAAAAATCTAAATTGTGCTAAATTTATCTTTCCAACTCTAATTGACTCCCTCAAGATCAATCAAAGTATATAGGCAAGTCCAACGGTTAGCTACTTTCTTTCTAAATCAATTCAAGAGCAAGATATATTTATATCCACAAATTCAATTTATAATCAACAAATATTATATGAACATCAAAGAATAAGATGTTATTAGAACTCAGATCCAAATATTTTGTCAGTTACGATTACAAGATTCATTTGGGAATTAAAGTCTACTTACTAAAAATAAACAATTAAACCTAGGGAAGAAAAAATAGATAAAGGATTTAACACTACAAAACACTAAATCTTCAATCCAAGGTGTAGATGGATGGTTGCAAGCTCTCTCTATTTTTTTGATTTTAGCTAAAGGTTATAAAAGATCCTATTCCAAATAAGATTCTTAGGTTTTATGTGGAATTGGGATTAAAATCGTGAATTTATAGAACTGCCCAGTTGCTTGATCAGAATTAACTTCGTGGTCACTTTGCAAATATTTGCAATCGAGAGGTCCTGCTTTTAAAAACATCGCTATCACATGAAATTTCATTTGCTATCGGTTAAGTCTTCCTAGTGGCATGTCTCAATCACGTGTTGCATCATCGTGATCATGAAGCATAATTGACCCCTGACCTTATCATTCTACGCTATCGCTTCTAGTTATTTCTGTGATTGCGAAGGGAATTTGATTGACAGTTTCTAGTACCTATTTATACTCCAGGTTTTGCAAAATTTTGATCTTATTATAGTTGTTCTTCATTGTCATCACCTCATACCTTCAAAGTATCAATTTACACCATAAGTGACAATATTTTTCATGCTAAATACCTTAAGCTAATAATAATATAAATTTTAATAAGTGGTAATTTCCACTTATCAACATGCTCACCTTAACAATTTTCTTATCCTCAAGTGAACAAAAACAAATTATACCAAGAGGACTTGCACGATTCAAACTCAACTAGCAACTCATGCACTTCCAATCCACATTTTCCTCAAATCAATAACAAAGACCATGGCTTTGGTTAGTACTAATAAGTAGTAAACAACTTATGCCCCCTTTTCGACGAATCACTACATTTCAAAAATAATTTTTCTAGTAATACAAAGAAAAATCTAAATAATCAAGTCATAACAACAAATCCTCAACATGTGATTCAAAGCTATAAGTATTAAGAGCATGCCCTTTTGTCTCATTTTTAAAATTTATCGATATCACCTATCCATCACAATTTAAATGCCCTCATAATTAAAAAATCCCAAAACACTCCATATGTATACGTGAATACAAGGAAAAAATGTAACACCATACTCAACAAAGAAATTCAAATTCCAACAAGAGGCATACAATAAGATTGTCCTTGCTTTCGATCGTTAGCAATCATAAGGCAGTTAATTTAAATCCCAATGGTCTTTATCAAGATTGTAATGTAAGAAAATGGTATAGGTAGGTAACTTGTTTTTGGTCAAATGATTATACCTTTCCGAAGTGCATTCAAAGCTTATAACCTTACTCCTCTTTCACTACCAAACATAGCCTCACTCATTCATGCACAAGCCTTATTTCACTCATTTCATCCTTCACTTATTATTTCACTACATAACATAACACATGAAAAAAATAAAACCTTTTTTTATTATATATTTTTCTTTGTTTTTTTTTTTTTCAAAAGATATGAACAATAAAATAACAACTTTTACTAAGGATGATGTACACATCCATTCTTTTTTACTTTCACAAAGGCTTAATTTCCTTTAACAACCAACTACCACACCCCATACTTAGGCTTTTGGATAAAGTTCTGGACCAACTAATCACTCCTTATTCCTCCAATTTCAACATCCTCAACTTAGTATTTTGGGCTATGTTGTATGCATCTTGGAGAAGTAGGTTCAAAAGAAGGGTAGATGTTCAGAAAGGGTTTCGGCTTGTAATGCAGTTGACCAAAGATCGAGTCAAAAGGCTGAACCGGAGTTCAACTATATCATTCACTTCCGGGAAAAGGGATAAGACCTTTAGTTGACGTTTTTTTACTCAAATCATGGCCTAAGGTCATTTTCTGTACTTCACACTTTTAAACAAGCAACAAAACAATAATGGCGTAAGTTCTAGATAACTGAAGTAACAAATGATTTATAAAATAAACTCATCACACATAGCATGCAAATTTTTCAAGATGGTTCAATCTTTTTATTTCAAAATTCGAACAAAAAGAGATGTAAGTCAAATATCACTAACTAGTAAATAAAGAGTCACAAAAAGAGTAAAAGTGCTATCCCAAAATCATTTCTTATCAATGCAACTTGATTTTAACAAAATTTACAAAAAAATTTAGAGGTGTAAGTACATTATGCAACTAACTTTATTAGTGACAAGCCAGTTGATGCAAAATTTACGCACATCATCCAACTACTCCTCTATCTAAAAAATAAAAAAATTGACTTTTTCGCTTAAGAAAGTCGTAACTTAAAATATACTACTAAATTATTAAACTAAAAAATAACTAACAAATAAAAATAAACAAAACAACAACTAATCCAATGAAGCATCAAAATAAGCTCCAATAAATGTCGCAAATAAAATCAAGCCCGACAAGGGCATAAATCAAGCATATCAATATCAAAAAAATTAAATGTCAAGCCTGACAATGGCACCAATCCAAATATCAAAATAAAAATAGTAGCTATGGGCTACCCCACCTTGAACGAAAAATATGGTAGTGCCCTCACTACTGAAGCTCAAAGTAGAATACAAAAGAAAAAGGGGTAAGGGCTCTCTACGATAAGCAGCACTCTAAATTCAAGCTATTGGGTCCCTAAAGGATCATATCATCATCTCCCTAATCATCCTCATCGTCATCTAGCCTAGATCACAAAACTATCGAAGCGTGCTCATCATCTTAGTCAGACAATTGGTCTTTCTTTCTCTCATGTTTTCTCAGCCTCTTCTCCCACCTCTCAACCTTGGCCAACATTTCTTTTATATTATGTTGATCTTGAAAAAAGGTAGTAAAGGTAGGCCCATTGGTAGTAGTTTCTGCTGGTTGTATGGAGATCTCTCTCGAGGACCTGTAGGTAAGCACTCCATTAACTAATGTAGATGAGTATCCATGTTATGGACCTGGGTGTAGATATACCTAAGTATCGAATGTCCTTTTAGGAGGGGTACCATGCTATTAAATACACATCAGATGACTTGGACTCGATGAGGGTACCAAATGACGGGGTTGCTACATGAATCTTCCTTTTCTTAAACATACTCCTCGATGTAATGACCCTCCGGGTCATTTGTGATAAATACAAGACATTTTGCATTCTAAAGTATTTTAGTAGTTACTCAAAGTATTTTATGACTTGCTGTGACCGACGTTCGGATCCCTGGTGACTCGATTGAGAAATATTTTAAATTCCCTGTTGTACAGCCTAACACTAAGTACTCATTGACCAAACTCAACTTTCCTTCAAGATGAGTTTGAAATTATATTCTGACAGTTCCATTAGCCTTGGAATGTTAAACAAAGTAAAGATTTACCTTAAGTTGGTGTTTTGGAGTTTTCGTTTGCACATTATGGTAATTTTTGGATTCTAGTCAAGTTCATGGCCTAAGGTTGGATGGAAATTTGGTGTTCGGAGTAGCAAATTAGAATTTTGATGCTTCCAGCAGCTCCAGAATGTTAATTTTAGGCTAGGTGAGGTATTGGCATAGTTTTTGGACTTGTCGTTGCATTCTCAAGGTGTTGGTGGAGAAATACACTTTTGGTTTAAGGAGTCAGTTTGTGTAAACAACCTAGAATTTTAGCTACATTGATTCTATTGAGTTTGGAGTGTCATTTCCATCCTGTTTGCATAATTGGATTGTCAGAATTGGACTCCATTTGATCCTGGAACCCCTGGATGGAAATTATGAAATAATACAGATTTGACCTACAACTGGTGCAGGTCATGGTCCTCTTCATGATTGCGAGCCTGCCTCACGCGATCACGATACAGTGAACGATGTGAATGGCGATCGCGAGCCTGGCTCACGTGATCACAATGACCAACCTTCCTTTAATCTATGCAATTGTGGCCTAAGCCACACATTCGTTATGGCCAATTCCCAATACCCTACGCGATCATGGTCTAAAGCCACGTAATCGTGATGAATACTGTGATTGGAAGTTATATAAAATTTCTAGCCGCGATCCTTTACATTTTATTCCAATTAAAAATAACTCAATTTTCTCAGTTCTAGGGCGAAGTACATTCCCATAAACCATCCCAAGTCCAAGGAAAATCTTCTCAACGTTTCCCCTTTGATTCTACATGAAATTGGGTAAGTTCTTCTCTGTTCTTCCTTAATTTTCTTAGTTTTTCACCATTAATGGCACTGAGATTTGAGGTTGACGA
>JBDJHY010023719.1:0-14004 GCA_039654485.1 Withania somnifera | reverse complement strand
TATGACTTGTTATATATATATATATATATATATATATATATATTTATTATGATCTTTTTTATTTTTGGATACTTATGTTTTGCCCTTGTTGGGCTTGGATGTTAAATTTATTTTGTTGATCTTTATATAGTAGTGCTTTGTGGATTAGTGTTAAATTTTTGTTTCTTATTTTAAGTTTGTTATTTTATAGTTTTGTGGTAGTTCTTAGCTTTCTGTCATCTATTTTATGGTAGTTAAGTGGGTTTTCTCGATGATATATAGAGTTTCGACTTTCTTAAGGGAAAATTTCATCTCTTTGTTGGTAGATTTTGTAGTTATAGGTGGATGGTTTGTTTGGTTCTAGTGATTAGTCTCAATAGTGAGCCGACCCTTCCAAAAATATTTGTAAATCATGGAAATCAAGTTACATGTAAAATAAATAATTTTGTGATAACATTTTATTTCTTTTTGTGACTCTCGTTTCACTAGTAGTAATTTGTATAATGAGTATGCCTCTAATTGTCTGTTCTTAGGAAGTGAAACTTAACCATCTTAAATAATTCATATGCCATGTGTTGTGATTTTTTTGTGAATAATTCATGTGCCACTTGTGTTATCTAGAACTTGCCCGGTTAGTATTTTAGTGCTAGTCTAAATTGAGTTTGGTTGGAGAAATGACATTAGGCCTTCGTTGTGATTTTCTTGAACCTACTTGGACCAAATAGCCTACCCTTACGTTATGTTTCTATCCCTAGTTACCCCTTGAGATTTAAGCCATTTCATTGGAAGACATATTACAAGCCTTATCCCATTCTTGGATTAGTCCCTATTTTGAACCTTTCCCTCCTTGAATGCTAACTTTGACAACTTAGGCCAAAAGTCTAAGTTGGGAATATTGGGTGAGTCGGGGATACATTTGATGGCTTGGTGAATGTTTCCCAAGAGAAAATGTCAAGAATTATGGTGTAATGATCATTCTCTGTAAATATAATAAAAAAAAAAGAATAGAAAATTACTAATAAATAGGGAAGCTGGAGTGAGAACAATAATGTTGGGTAAATATGAACTGGTGAAAAGAAAAAGTGAACAAAGTATGAAAAATAAATGAAATGTTGTGTAGTATTCAAGGAGTGTGTAGTCACTATTATTCAAAATTTCTATCCTACTCATTTCGAAACCTACATTACAAGTTTCACAAAGTCCATGTGGGATCTCCAACCGAATTTTTTACTTAGTGATGAAAGAAAATAAGGGAAAGCCAATGGTTTAATACTTTGTGGCATTTGAATTTTTTTGTGTAGTGTGAGTGTTGTGTTTTTAGTCCCTCGTATTTGTGTTGTACATAAAGTATGTTTGGGACTTTCTTTGCTATGAGGGCATGTGAATTAGGAAGAAAAGGTGATGTTGATATATTCTGAAAGTAAGACAATTGAGCATACTTTGTGAACTAGTTTCTTTGAGCCACTTCTTGAAATTATTTGTTGTAAGTTTGTCATTTTATATGTTCCATTACATTCTTTTTGACAGTGTGCATGAAATAGGGAAGATGTTGCTCATATGTTGGTTGACTTATAGCTAGTACCGATTAGAGCCATGAACCTTGTGTTTGTGTTGGAGAATGTGCATTTGGAGTGTTGAGTGATAATTGACCTTAAAGTGTTAATGTCGTCTTGGTGTAGTTGATTTTTTTCTTGAGGACAAGAAAAGTTTTAAGTTGTGGGTATTTGATAAGTTGTGAAATTACCACTTTCTGAGGTCTTTTGGGGCTATGTAATTCACTGCTTATTATGATAAGATGCCTTTTATGCTGTGCTCTTGTGTTATTTTAGGTAAAATGTGAATACAAGAACGGAGAAGAAAAAAAGGGATGAAATAGAAGAAAAACAACTCACTAGAATTGACAGCCTTAGTACCCTTCTCAATCTTGGAGCATTAGCTCGTGATCGCGATGGTCAGCATGGTGAACAACACCTCAAGACCCTTTGTGATCACACAGGTACTTTACGCGATAGTGATGCATCAATTATTTCACCTACGCAATTGCAAGGTATTTGCACGCGATCGAGAAGTAGATGGAATGGGAATCACGCGATCACATTATGTGTCACGTGATCGCGATGAAGGTCTCCTTAGCCACTCAGGGACTATTTTGGAATTTCGATTGTGATCCCAAAGTCAACATATACTCCATCAGCCTTCGTTTCAAAATCTTTGGCAGTCAAGAGAAAATCTTTGGCATTTTCATATTTCAAAAGAGAGGGAAAAACGCCACTACTATACTTTTGGGTGAAGATTTGGATGAAACCATTGACGTATTTATTTCTTCTTTGCTTTTTTTGTATTTAATATTTTTAGTGTATAGTATTTCTTTCTTGTTTGTATATTGAAGATAAAGATATTTCAAGATTTATTCAAGATTGTTGGTTTTCGTTCTATCTTTTTCTTTTATATAAATTGTCTACTTGTTGATTAGTATTTGTGTTTGGTAGATCTAAACTATGGTGATCCTATTGTATGCCAAAGGGAGTAGCTAACCCTAGGGCTTGTCCAAGTAAGTTAGGATTGGAAACTTCTATTTAGCATAAAGTGAGTGTTTTCCTCATTAATGGATTTGAGATACAACTAGTACAATCCTAGTGCAACCAAATTGAGTTATTTTGTGTGCTCTTTATCTTGGTTCAAGAGAACAAGAGGAAGAAGGTTTTTTAGTGTTCATGACAAACTAGCAACACTTATTAATTAGTGTTTGAGAGAAATTAATTGGAACTCAAGGATAATCTTTAAACCCATATGTAACTAATATAGTATTTAGTTTAACATAATGGATCACTGGGAGAATTAATTACCTTAGTTGTTGTTTGCTTTTGATTGGTTTGTGAAGCCATTGATCAAACCTTTGTTTTTATTTTATTTTTAGTTCTGTGACATCTTTTTCATACTTTTAAACCCCCCCATTCCGTTCTAGACCATTCGAGTCTTAATAGTTGTGCTTTAATTTTCTATCCGTACTCGATTGCCTTTACATTGTTCCATGTGGCTTCGACCCCGACACACAAGTTGGGTAAATATATTTTGACAATGACCGCGTACACTTTTAGATTGGTTTCGGAGTGTAATTGAGCATTATCAGTAATAAAAACAAGAGATGGAGATTCTGAATCAAACATGTACTTCATAACCTAAGCAAGTACATCATTATTTAATACGCAAAACTAAACTAGTGCACTAGGCAACAAGACTAAACAAGACAAATATAGGGTGGAGTCTAAGCAAATAGGGGAGGTGGAGCAACAGATGGAGAGGGGTTGGCACTTCTAAAGGACACTACAAGAGTCTGCACAATGTCTCTTTCTCTTCCAGCTCAACTTCCAACTTAGCAATCTTGCCCCTTAGTTGTTCATTCTTTCATTTTCGGATCCTCGTGCTCCAACCCATAGTTGATATGTAACTGATCCAATTTGGCAGCATGTGATTCCTTCAGAGTATCAATTTCTTCCTCCTTGGCAGTGAGGGCAACCCTCAACCTCTGTATAGTAGATCCTTCTTTCTTATGTGGAGGTGGCATGGCAGCCTCATTCACTTCCCCAATAACATACTTTGCGGTCTGTGACTATCAGTTCGCAAGAGGAATGCCAAAATTCTGGAAAACAGTTCCCAACCAGAAACCAGTGCGTAAGGCATGCCCAGTGTTGTCTCCTTTGCTAACCTTATGGATATGGTGCATCATTAAGGAGAGAAGATTAATCTGCTTCCTAGTCAGTAGCAGTTCCATAATTGTGAGGTCCAAGAAGTTGGCCTGATTCTCTTTTGACCCCTAGGAATGATCATTTTTATAACTATGTCAAACAGCACCTTATGTAAAGGAGTCATCTCCCCACTTAGCACACTTCGGCTAAATTGAACAGCAGGATCACCAAAAAACTTCCTTGTAATTTCTAGGGCTGAGTTGATTTCTATCAAGTCAGGTCATTGCCTCTTCACATACTCACTCCAACCCACATTAGGCACCTTTAACAAAGAGGCAAGAAAGCTAGTAGTGAGCCTGAAGGTTACCCATTTACTTTACTCACAATCTGATCCGAGGTACCATGAGAATTGAGATAGAACTCAACAAGCTCTTTCTTGGCTATCATTTTTCTATGATTCCCTTGCACAAACAACTCAGACCAAACTTGTGCGTTCACCATCATCATAATCTCACCATATGCTCATCACCAAAACCAGAGATTACCTTCCTTTAATAATAGACCTATTAAAATTCAAAACCCTTTTCAGACTAGGTCGAGAAGGGGATTTCACCTCACTAGGCACATCAGAGATTGTCTCCTCATCCCCACAAAGGCAGTACGAGTACCGGTCTGAGGTTTCTTACTCTCTTCTCTAACAAACCTCCTAGAAGGAACACGTCCAGAGATGTGTTTCTTTGGTGTGGAGGAAACTTTTCCCTTTCCTTTCTTCTTTCTCTCAGCTTCATCATCTTTCTCATCGAGAACCTCAATAGGATCAATAGGGCTTTGGTTCTAGAAGAGGTTGTCCTAGGTCTCTTGGTAGATGCAGCACCAACAGCAATTTTCCCATACAAAGCCCTCTTTTTCCTCCTAGTGGTAGACACAGGGTAGGGGCAGAGGTAACAGGTTCATCTTCAGGGATGAGAACAGGTTCCCCAAAGGCTTTCCTTAATTTTTTTCTATGCTTTATGGTGAGTAGAGAGGCTAGGGGTATATCATCATTAGTTTTGAGCCTATCTGGAGAGGATTTCTCTATTGTGGGGTCCCCAAAAGCAACTCCTTGGTCAACCCTAGAGAACTCGGCAAGAGAAACAGGTTCCTCTGAAGGTACTCTCCCTTTCCCCCCTCAATGAAGGCACTCTCCCTAACTTCCTCAATACTCACTTCAGCAGTCATTCCCTCATTTCCCCCTCTGCAAGTGCTTCCCCCTCATCTTCCTCACTATGGAGTACTCAACCAATCACATCACATTTTCTTCCCCCCTCAACAGGTTCCTCGACATCTTCTTCTACTATGACAGGTGCCTCAGCATTTTTTCCAACTATAGCAGTTGCCTCAAGTGCTAGAACAACATATTCTTCTTTTTCACCATCCCCTTCAGCTACCCTACGAGATTCTCCCTTACATTGTGCCATGGGCGGAACAGGTACAGAAATAGGGTTTTGAGATCTGTCCACAATGTGCCCAACCCCATCTTCTTCTCCCATTTGTATGACTTTGGGAATTTTCTCCACTTCTTCATATGTAGCTAAAACCCCAGGATAATTGAGTCCCTTTTTTGAAGATTTCAAGTGGAGACATGTTAATGTGGAATCCCTCTACTACTTTCTCCAAGGCGGGTAAGATATCTAAGGCATCAAGTTCAGCTTAGGTGAGAAGGAAGGAGGGTGTGGGGTATGGAGATGGATTGGCGGGAAAATAAAAAGGTTGTTCGAATTCCACATCAGGAAGGATGAGGAATCAAAGGATCATGCTAGGGAGTTTGGGCAATGGATGAAAAAGCTATTTAGTCGTAATCTCAAGAAGCAGATGGATACTTTGAATTGGTTTAACTACCAGGTAAGCATCTAATGGATGAGAACGTTTTGAAGTTGTAGAGTCCAAATCAAACTCCAACTTTCAATGTGAGTAGGATTGTAGGATTGATTGATGTGACCATTATGTAGAGGTTATAATTACCTAGATTTCTATTTGGAAAAGGTGGTTTAAGAAGAAAAGAAGATTAAGGTTGATTTGGACTGGTACACGTGCACCTAATCTTTATTTTGCTTATTTTATAATGAGGTACATTCCTTGGTTGATGATTGAATGGATGATCCACTCATCAATTAGTCCATGCTTCCTAATAACACATAGCATGAGTACTTATCATCTTATATAGCATAGTAATAGACAATTTAATATACATAATTGCACAAAAAAATTAAACTTAAAAAAATGTACACCGTTCCTTAGCCAATCATGGATGGATACTAAAGTGATCTTAATCATCCCCAATTCTAACTTGTTCCTTTCATAAGATCCCTAACCAGTGCTTTAGTGAAGATATCAGCAATCTGCCTATCTGTAGCACAGAAAACTCATGGAGATCAACCCCTTTTTCAATATTATCCCCTAGGAAGTGGTGCCTTATGTCAATGTGTTTGGCTTTCTTGTGCTGCACAGGATTTTTGGTTATGTTGATTGCACTAGTATTGTCACAAAAGATAAGAACACATCCCATATCTAGTCCAAAGTCACTGAGTTGTTGCTTGATCCATAGGAGTTGAGCACAGCAAGAGGCTGCAACAACATATTCAGCTTCAGTTGTGGATAAGGCCAAAGAATTTTGTTTCTTTGTAGCCCAAGAAACTAGACATGATCCTAGAAAATGATTCATCCCAGTTATGCTTTTCTGTCCAACAGATGCCCGGCATAGTCTGCATCAGCATATCCAACTAGGTCAAAATTGCTACCTTTGGGATACTATAACCCTAAGTCAGTTGTTCCTTTTAGGTACTTCAGTATCCTCTTTACAGCTTTAACATGAGAATCATTTGAATTTGCTTGAAATCTTACACATGGTCCCACACTGAATATTATAGCAAGCCTACTAGCAGTTAGGTATAGTAATGACCCAATCATACCTGTATAGTTTTTGTTCTACAGCTTTGCCAGTTTCATCAATATGCAGCTTGGTGGTTGTTGCAAAGAGAGTGTCACTGGTTTTGGCATCCTGCATTTTAAACCTTTTAATAAGCTCCTAAAGTACTTCTGTTGATGGATCACGATTTCAGAGAGAAGTTGACTTATTTGAAGCCTCAGAAAGAAGTTGAGCTCTTCCATCATGCTCATTTCAAACTCCTTGTTCATTGGATCAGCAAATTCCTTTGTGAGCTCCTTGCTTGTCCCTCCAAAGATGATATCATCAACATAAACATGCATAATGAACACACAATTTCTTTTGTTTTTCAAGAAAAGAGTGTTGTCAATCTTACCTCTTGTGTATCCATGGTTTAGAAGAATTTTAGACAATATTTCATACCATGCTCTAGTGGCTTGTTTTGACCCATAAAGAGCCTTATTAAGCTTATAGACATGGTCAAGAAAGTCCAAATTCTCATAGCCAGGAGGCTGCTTGACATAGACCTCTTTTATCAACACTTCATCAAGAAATGCACTTTTTATATTCATTTGGTAAGAGAGTGAATTTCATGTAAGCAAAGAAGGCTATCAAGAGTCTTATTGCTTCCAATCTTGCAACTGGACCAAAAGTCTCATCATAGTCTATCCTTCTTCTTGATTGTACCCCTGGACAACAAGTCTGGACTTGTTCCTTGTAACTGTTCCTTTTTCATCCAACTTGTTTTTGAATACCCACTTTGTGCCAATGATAGTCCTATCTTTTGGCTTGGGTACTAAGTCCCCTACTTTGTTTATTTCAAATTGGTTCAGCTCTTCTTGCATTGCCAAAATTCAATTTGCATCCTACAAATCTTCATTTACCCTTTTTGGTTCAACCAAGGACAAGGAAAGCATGATAGCACAAAGATTTTTAAAAGCTGATCTGGCGGTTATCCCAGAGGTAAGATCAGAGAGGATATTATCAATAGGATAAGATTCTTGATATTTATACCCTTTTAATACTACTTTTGATTTTCACCAGATTCAGAGGGTGGATGCTCTTATTGTGGCGTTACTTCATCATTGTTTTCAGCTTGACTTGCCACATTTTCTTGCTCATCTTTGGACCTTTCTGGTTCAGGTTCAGACACAAAATTTGTTCCTATTTCCTGGTTCTTAGGAACAGTTTCGGGTGGTTTTTACGTGTCTTCATCGTCCTGCACAAATTGGTTAGTAATAAGACTACTTTCATCAAATAGTACATGCACACTTTCTTCAACACAATTAGTTCTTTTGTTTAGTACCCTAAAGGCCTTGTTGTGTTGAGAGTACCTAAGGAAAACTCCCTCATCACTCCTAGCATCAAATTTCCCTAGAGTTATTTTAGAGATTTTTGGTTTTCTTCCTTTAAGCATTTCATAAGGAGGCTTTTCAAGTAGGGATCTAGTCATGCATTTGTTAGTGATGTAGCAAGCAATGTTTATAGCTTCAGTCCATAATTGGTAGGTGTATGACTAGCAATCTATCATAGTTCTAGCCATTTCTTGTAGGGTCCTGTTCATTCTTTCAACTACTCCATTTTGATGAGGAGTTGTAGGAGCAGAGAAATTATAGTCTATTCCAAGGCTTGCACAATATTCAGCAAAGTTAGCATTTTCAAATTTAATGTCATGATTAGGTCTAATAGAAACTAGTTGATTGCCAAATTTCTTTTCCAGTTTCCTAATCAAAGTAATGAATGCTTCAAAAGCATCCTCTTTGGATGCAAAATATGTCGTACAAGTAAACCTTGAGTAGTCATCAACAAGTACAAAAACATACCTTTTCACTTCATGGCTTCTTACCCTCATTGGTCCACAAAGGTCCATATGAACCAGTTCAAAGAACCTGGTTGTGCTTACCTGTTGCTTAGAATTAAAAAAGGACCAGTTTTCCTTGAGCACATGCAGACCTTATCATCCTTGAATTTGATTTTAGGCAATTCTATTATCAAATCCTTGGAAGCTAGTTTGTTCAATTGAGCAAGATTTGCATGTCTCAATCTTTTGTGCCATAGAAAAGGATCATTATCAATGGCACTAAGGTAGATAAGATTCTCCATGGGAATATTTTCAACATCGGCTGTGTACACATGTTTGTACCTTTGGCCTGTTAGCACTGTTTCTCCAGTCTCCATGTTGATGACTTCCACACCTATAAAATAAAAGGTTACCTTGTTTCCTTTATCATACAGTTGTGATATGCTGAGCAGGTTGTGTTGTAGTACCTCCACATGGTAGACCTTTTCAATAGCTTGATCTTCAGAGTCCCTATCTTTCCAACACCTCTGATTGTTCCTCTCTTCCCCTCCTCCAAATGCTATTTTTCCACCTTCTCCTTTTGTGAGTGAGAGGAATTTCTTCTTGTCACCAGTTATGTGTCTTAAGCAAGCACTGTCCACATACCAGTTCTACTTGCTTCATGTCACT
Organism: Withania somnifera; assembly: GCA_039654485.1. NCBI lineage: Eukaryota > Viridiplantae > Streptophyta > Magnoliopsida > Solanales > Solanaceae > Withania > Withania somnifera. The sequence continues at coordinate 4,946 of JBDJHY010023719.1, read as the reverse complement.
TTTACCTGCAAGAATCAGAGGTTACCTTTAGAAATCCAGACTAGCTTGGGTCCTTTTCTTTGAACAAAAGGGTGAAAAAGATCTCTCTTTGCCCAGTGCGGCAGTTTAGCAACAGTTTCCCTATTCTTTTCATGGTTCTTTTGATTAATAGAACAAGTAGATCTTGTGTGCCCAGTGTTATCACAAAAGGTACATAGTGTAGCCCGATCATTGTTATTTGTTTTACCAAAACCTATTCCAGCTTTCGCATTGTGTGTTATGCTCCCTAGTTGGATAACAATCATCTGAGAGTTGGTCCACTTGTTAGCGTTTTCTAAATCATACTTAGTTCTGGCTAGTTCAGCTTCTATCCTTCTAAAGTTATCTTTTTCATGATATAGGTCATCTTTTAATTTCTTAAGTCACATTTAACATGTTCACCACTGATTTTTTTGCTTACCAACAAGAGTCATGACATCATATTTTAGGCCTAGCATTAAAGGTTTCAATTTATTAACATGTTTCTTTAAACTGGTCTTTTCTTTTTCAAGACTTATTTCGATGTTCTCAAGGTCAATGAACTCAAACTTTAGACTAGTTAAGGAGTTCGGCAGTTGATCCCTATTTTCAGTCAGACTATTACAGTTATCAATCAAGGTGACTATCAACACAGTTAACTTCTTTTTGAAAAATGAATCTAGCTTATCTTTAAGATCAAGAATACTTACTTCCTTTTCCTCAATTTCTGATTCATCATCTGAGTCTTCTATGGTCATCAAGGCAATATCTTATGTTTCATCATTTTCAGATCCCTCTGAACCAGGTCCCCAACCAGCATACATTGCTTGAGAGGATCATTCTTTTTTTTCCTGAGATTTCCTTCTTTTCTTAGGTTCTCTATCCATTTTTTCTTTTTTCCATTTAGCCTTCCACATAGGACAATCCTTGATTTGATGATCTGGCTTGTCACACTTCTAACATCCACCTGTTTGACCCTTGTTAGTGGATCTGTTCCTTCCAGAAGATGCTTTCTTTCCACTGACACCACCTTTTCGGAGAAATTTCTTGAAGTTTTTGGTGATGAGAGTCATATCTTCATCATTTAGATCTGAATCATCACTTTCAGCAGCTTTGAATGCCACCGTCTTTTCCTTGCTGCTTTCACCTTTCTTTTGTCCTTCCATCTTCATTTCATAAGTCCTCAGGTTTCCTACTAGTTCATCCAGCGCCAAGTCATTCAGATCCTTTGCTCCCCTTATTGTTGTGACTTTCATGTCCCAACTGCTTAGGAGGGTCCTTGGGACTTTGTCAAGTATTTCCTCAATAGTAAGGGTTTTTCCCAGTCAGACCAATTCATTCACTATGTTGGTGAACCTAAAAATCATGTCCTGCAGTGATTCACCATTTTTCATCTTAAAGGCTTTATATTCAGAGCTTAGCATAGCTCTTCTAAATTTTCTCACTTGGATTGTTCCTTCATGAGCGTTTACCGGTGTATCTCAAATTTTTTGCTGAAGAGCAGGCAGAAAACCTATTGTATTCATCATGACCAAGCCCACACATAAGAATACATTTTGCATTAGCATTTTTGCCTAGCATCTTGTAGTCTTCATCAGTGTATTCACGTTTTCTTTTGGGACATCAGCATTTTCATCATTTTTCTTTGTAGGGAACATTGGACCATCTGTGACACTGTTCCAAAGTTCATAATCCTCAGCTTGTAGAAAAAATTTCATTCTCTGCTTCCATCATTAGTAGTACTTCCTGTTGAACAGTAGTGGCCTGTTGATATGTTATCTTTCACCATGACCAAGAGGAGGTGCGGAATTCATGATCTTTCTCTTAAGTAATTAACTTTAACAAGAGAACCTGAATCTGATACCAATTGTAGAGTTACGCCCCCCAAACCACTTTAAGAGAACAGGTCATAAGACTTGTTCCTTCGATATGTTCTAAATTAACAAAGCAGTAAAGTAAAGAACACAACAAATTAGCATAGAAAAACCCCACCTCACAAAAGGAAACAAGCACGACCTACACCTATGCAGGATGTCACCCAACTCCACTAAAACTGTGAGCCTCAACACAAAGTTTGGATTACAAGCAAATAAAATCCTAGGAACTAACTATAATTTCTATTATATGTTCATCAAACATTCCTGAATGATGAACCCACAGATCCAAGTTGCCCACAATTTGAACCGACTCAAAACAACTTCCTAAATTATAAATCTAGAAAATGCAAGTTTACAACTCAAATAACTCCCTAATATAAAGCAACTAGACAAAGAACTATAAAGATGACTATCAAAGAAACAGGTTCTTTCGTCTGATACTTTTGCATCAGTTGCACTTCAAGCTATGTGTTTTTCTTCAAGGAGATCCATGGATATTTATAGCTCTATTAGATACCCGTTTGCTAGTAGAGTTCTAAACACTCAAGGACTCCTGTGCTCCAATGGCTTTTTATTCCATGCAGTTCCCTTGGAAGCTTGGACTCCTTCTGATCATTATCTTGCTTCTTGATCTCTATCTTCACTTGACTCCTTATCTCTTTTTAGGAAGGTTCTTTTACTATATTAACAGTTTACTTTGACTTGGTCCATCATCAAAACTTTCTTAGATCCAATAACTACAAATAAGAGCTTGCAAATTCTGAAGGTCTGAGATTGATTCAGGAATATCTCCGTCAAATTGAACTTGGAGATATCTCAAATGAAATAATTTAGTAATACAAGTGGAAATGACTCGAACTTCACATCTATATGGAAGATGGGCAATACCCTGAGAAGGTTGAAACGAGAGAAAAACTCAGGTATTATAGGCTCACGGTAGATGAGCAATATCCCGAGAAGCTTAATGTGGGGAACAAAAGGTAGATTCAAATGAGAAAATAAGTAGATAGATATGGAAATTAGGGGTAATATCTTACAACTATCATCAACTGAATAAGATAAAGTTTTAAAACTGAAGCGATGAATATTACGCCTTTGTATTGGAAGAGTTGGGTAAGTTCTTTCAACATGCATGAGCTTTGTCATTTCAGCTTCTTGCAAACAGAATTCACGCAGTAGATCATGTATTCCAATGTTTTTATCTCACCCTTGAATCTTCTTTTTCTAGCCTGTATCAAATTCCTGCTAATAAGGTCCTCCAAATAATCTACTGCCACCTCCTCCATGCTTCTATGTCTACCAGACGTCCTTATGTAACCTTATGCAATCCATAATTGGATCAATCTCCAAGTATCAACCTGAAAATACTCTGGGAAACTACTCATAGAAAGAAAACAAAGTTTGAGGCTATTAGGCTGGTGGTGGTAACTCAAACAAACCACTCCAAAGCATTTATCTGAATGGTTAGCAATGATTTTTCTTAAGGTTTGAGTGACATCCTTCCAAACTTCTAATGTCCTGGCCAATTTAGAAAGATGTCCCGCAATCACTAAAATTTTAAGGGCATTCCTTCGCGTTTTTCTACTATTTCCTTTCCAATTTCTTCTAATTCAGGAGGATGATCATTTTTTGATCCAAACGCCTTATCACGAAGTAATTTCCAACCGTTTTCTAAATCCAAGAGGTTCATCTCACGATGGCTACTAGTATTTGCATACATTGCTATGTCAGTTTTCCTAGTTGTTAATAAGATTCGACTCTCATTGTTGCATTTAGTAAATATTCCTCTTATGCAATCCAAACATCCATACAACAAATATCATCTGGAACAGCAAGGTATTTTTTACCCTTTAGATTCTTTCGCACGTTGTCAGCTAAATCATTAACATCCACCTCATCGTAATTTGTGAGCTTTGAAATGGAACGTAAAGCTTCTAAATATACATTTCTAGCTCAAAATTCTTTAGATATCGTAACCCAATCATAATTAGGAAAGTGATACCTGATTGGAAGATGATCATACTCTTTTCTAGCCAGTGTTGTTTTACCAATACCACTTATGCCTGATATTGCAATAATTTTTAACTCCGAATTGTCGTGTCAATCATTTAATTATGTTGGGAATACCTCCTTAATTGATGGGAGACCATGACCAATGGATCTTGGTAGTTGATTCATTGAATATATTCAATGTTGGTTATTCCAAAGTCTTGGAATTATTCCCTGACTCTTGATGACTATGAAGTTCAACCTGGAAAGTTGAAGATAGTTTTTTCAAGGTGCCTTGAAAATGTGACAAACATTAAAATATTCATTATCTCTCTATGGAGAAGTCTTCCTTCCGTTCACTATATAAAGGGAACTTGTGAGGAGTAGATGAAGCAAGCAAGTAGAGTAGAACAACATAAAGAGTAAGTGAGAAAATTGAAATCCACCATAATGTGAGACTAGAAATCCTAGTGAGAGGCTAGAAAGACATTGCATTTTATCCCTAGTAGGGTGAGAATAAATGTTATCATCATAAAGTGAAAGAAACAAATATTGTAATCCTAATCTTCATCGTTGAGACATTTTTGGACTAGGTCCCGTGAGTTTTTACTTCTCAATTGAGGAGGTTTTCCCACGTTAAACTTCTCGGTGCTATTTTTCTATTTTTGCTCTATTTTTTTTCTGTTTATTACTTCCGCAAGTGCCTATTTTTCATCTACACAAAAGCCACAATGGTATCAAAGCATCCAGGTTCATTCGGGGAGCATAGCCTGTATATGATACAAAATGGAAGAAGCTATTACTGATGGAGACATGTTCAAGCTGACAACAGATAATTATTCCTACTGGAAGCCTATGATGGAGGATCGTTTATATTGCAAGGATATGCACGAGCCCATTTCTTTCAAAGACAAACCAGAAAGTAAGAGTGACAAGGATTGGGAGCTTTCGAATTGAAAAGTTGTTGCAATAATTCAAAAGTATATTGATAAAAGTTTATTTGAGCATGTATCCACATACACAAATGCGTATGAGTTGTGGTCAAACTTGAAACAATGATTCAAAAGAAAACTCTAAGAAATA
>JBDJHY010023501.1:0-10981 GCA_039654485.1 Withania somnifera | reverse complement strand
TGGTATATGAGTACCCCATCTTCTCCTTGGGATAAAACTTGTACTTTCTTCTTATCAACTGCAGCCTTTAATTTGTGCGACACTGCATCCTTGTCCTGAGCCTTCTTCACCTCAATAACCAAAGAAAACTTTGAAGGATTATGCACAATCATACCATAATTATTTGAATCAATCAATCTAAAACCTTTCTATTTTAAAAGGTAAATATATCTAACCATCTCCTTCTTTATATCCTATACATGAGCCATACTGCCTATGGACATTATGTTGAGAGCATATGCTACCACATTATACTTACATGGGTGGTAAAGTAAAGTCATATCATATTCCTTCAGAATCTCAAGCCAACTTCTATGCCACAAATCAAACTTTTTCTAATTGAAGACATACTACAAGCTCTGCTGATCTGAAAAAACATCAACATGAATCCATTGGATAGTTCCTCAAAAAATTTAAGGCATATACCACTGTTTTAAACTTGAGGTCACCGGTTGAATAATTCTTCTCATGATTCTAGAGTTATCTAGACACATGTGCAATAAATTTTCCATTATGCATCAAAACACAACTAAGTACAACTCAAAAATCATAGAAGTATACCACAAAACCATAAGTACCTTTAGGAAGGGTCAACACTAGAGATGAAGCCATCCAAGCTTCAACTTCCAAAAAAATTTCTCACAACTATCTAACCCTGAAATTTCACCTTATTCTGAGTTAACCTGGTCAATGGAGAAGCAATTAAGGAAAAACTTTTAACAAACCTCCTATCATAATAGTCTAAACCTAGAAAACTCCAAATATCTGAATGAGAGGTGGATCTAGGCTAATTTTTCACTACCTTTGTTTTCTTTGAATTCACCTGAATTTCGTATCTAGAGACAACATACCCAAGAAAAGAAACATACTTCAACAAACATTCACACTTTAAAACTTGGCATACAACTCTTAATCCTAAAAGGTCTACAACACAATTCTCAAATGATCTTCATGCTCCTCCGTAATCCTGGAGTAAACTAGGTTGTCATATGAACACAATCACGAACATATCCATGTATGGGTTGAAAACCCTATACATGAAATCCATAAAGGTTGCAGAAGCATTGGTTACTCTAAAAGACAAAAAAAAAAAATTCAAAGTAACCATACAGAGTTCTAAAGGTTGTCTTCTGAATTTCACACTCCTAAACTTTAAGCTAATGATAACCAAACCTGAGGTCAAATTTTTTAAATGACTAGCTCCTTGAAATTTGTCACACAGGTCATCAATCCTTGGATGGGATACTTGTGCTTAAATATGACCTTATTTAAATGTTTGTAGTTAATGCATATAGGGAGAAACATTTTTCTTTTAGATAAAGAGAACTGGAGCACCCCATGGAAACATAATAGGTCAGATGCTTCCTTTATCAAGAAGATCTTTGAACTGATCATTAAATTCCATTACTTCTATTGGGGCCATTCTATAAGGAGGAATGGATACTGGCTAGGTATATAAAAGGAGGTCTACTCCAGAATCAATCTCCCTATTGGGAAGGAATCTGGGTAGATCCTCGAGAATGATTGTAGGAAAATCTTTGACTACAAGGACTGAAAAAAAACTAGGGAGTTATGGTTTTATAACTGTTAACCCTGACTAGATGATAAAATCAACCATTGGAAATCAATTTTCTAGCCTTAATATATGAGATAAAATGATGCTTAAGCACTACATGTCTACCTAACCATCATAGGACTAGTTTATTAAGGGATTGGAAGTTGACTACTCTAGTCCTATAATTGACTGAGGCATAACTTGAATGTAAGCATTCCATGCCAAGAATGACATTGAATTCAAGAATTTTAAGTTCTACACTTTAAGGAGGACTGAGACTGGACAAGTGCGGTATACTCTTCTTGAAATAATAGATCACAGTCTGGAGTAAAGTCCAAGAATGGTTCTGATAAGTTTCTAAGGACTGACTCTAAATTTACATGAAACATATGGAGTGAAAAAAATAAAGGGTAGCCCTTGGATGCAATAGAGCATAAATATCATGCAAACTTTTTTGTAACATATCATTCAAATCAGGTAGACCCATTTGATCATGTTGGGTACCTAGAGCCTAGAACCTTTTTTGAAGTTAGAAACCTAAAGTGTTATAGGTAGATCCCTTTTGAACTATGTGATCGATTGGAAGTACAGGTGCAACTCATACGGCTGGTTGGGATTGAGTAATCTAGGCCTACTATCTCTATTTACCTTTCTATATTTTGGTAAATCTCCCATCATGTGGACTATTTGGCAACACCCAAAGCAACCATATATTCCCCACATAGACTCTCCTTAATGGACATTCCACACATGTTGCATTAGGAGTTTGAATAACCCCTTTTAACACTTACCTAAGATTAGGAAACAACTGGTTTATAACCCTATTCTTTCTGGTCCTGGGGGCTGATGCACTTTCTGAGGACCAAATTGGGTTTGGAAAATCTTTTCTGAAATAATTCATTGCCTGAAATTTTTTTGGACTTACTCAGATCTATCTTGGCCTTCTTATTCTGATACTCTTCCTTGTCCTTAATCGTTTCTTCCTCGACACCCTAATCATAATCTATCAGCCTAGAAATATCTATGTCACTAAGGAATAAATCATCCTTACACTCTGTCATCATAAACTTGTTTGTCCCGGATATAAACTTCCTCATTTGATCCCTTGCATCTGAGGCCACTTCTGGAGCATAGCAGGCAAGCTAAGTGAATATGCAAACTCCTTCACAGAAATGCAAACTTCTAAATTCTAGAGGCAAGAAGTGATCAAGAAAAACATATTCAAAATCAACCCACTATGTAGGTGAAGAATGCTCACCTCTACATCATCCAGCTGATAAAACTATAGTTGTGCGATATCTTTGAGTTGAGATGCCAACTCAACTGCTTCAATGCAGTCTATATTCATATCTCTGAAAATCATCAACTCATCAATGAATTCTAGGGGTCATCTTCAACCTTGTACCCAGTGAACTCCAAATGGTTCATCCTCAGAAACTCATGAACCCTGTATGTGTTAGAGGAAATCTGGGAACTAGGGTGGCTGGCTGACTGTTTGGTTGAGTAGACTGTTCTATGACCAACTGAATCAGTATGTCGATGGCCTTTCTGAACTCTGTGTTAGTAGCTTCACTATTTGGTGGCTGAACTTCAAGAACGTTAGTAGTCTGAGTCTACTGAGGTGAAACTAGAAATTGGAGAATATCTAGCTGAGGTTGGTACGAGTTCCATTTTGAGTCTTCATGGTATGTGACATAAATATAGAAGCAACATCATCTTCATTGTCGGTAGCGGTCCTTTGGGATGAATTCTTCTTGGGAGCCATTATCTAAAATAAATGAGCATATCATGAGTTACGTTAGACCTATAGAGTTACACTCTATCACATGAATTAAATAAGGAAGAAGGAACACTTTTCATAGAGACTTCATAGCCTCTCTATTGTAAGTATTGCACACTTCATACCTATAGGGAAGACTTTACTAAAAACGGTTTTCATATATCCTAGGAATCTTAAACCTAGTTTCTGATATCAAATTTGTGAAATTGTGAAGCTTACCCGTGGGTGAGACATGGTGCTCAAGATTCACAAAGTGACCCTAAGCTAAGATTTTGTTCAGGCATGCTCTATAAATCATGAAATATAGATATTTAAACTGTGAAGAAGCATCAAATCATGTCATATAATAAATAAAATAACAAGACAGTCCTAGTAATGTCAACTATCAACAAACCCAAAATAATCTGAGTTGTATTTCTAATATTGTTGAATGAAAACCACTACCCATAATACTAGTCTGGATAGTTTCTTAGATACACCTCAAAAAAATTAGAAACCAATCTAGATATAAATAGCTCAAATACTCCATGAACTCTGTGTCCCATAAAGAAGAGGACTCACCAATCTCTAGAAACTGAAAGCTATCAAAAGCTTGATAGCTAAGACTACTCATGAACACCTGAAGCTACATCATAAAAAGATGCACTGAAAATGCAGTCAGTATATGCAATATACTGATATAAAAGATAAGAACATAATAACATGATAGTAATATATATAAGGGAAAAATGCGTTGAAAGTTATAAACCATGAAACCATGATGCTGAAATTAGTAAAATCATGGAACTTAAAAAAAGAGCGATCACGCTTGGAAATCATAAAGTTGTGGCCATGCCAATATTATAATATCTTAAAACACATGCAAAATTACCATACATGTTGTAAAATAATTTTTAAGTCAAGAACATGTGGGAGGTTTTATTAACAGACATCAACTAGGTGAGCAACATGGACTCAAGCTTCATGAACCCACAGTGAAAAAAGTTTCTCTAACCTGCCACAGTTAGAGCAATAATATGTGGATCCTGAAGGACATATGGGAAAAAACCTACATTAGCATAGTTCTTATGAATTTTGGCATATGGAATCCACATTCCTCTCGTTTCTAAATAGTTCTCCCAAATTTGATTATTGTCATCATGATAACTTGTAAACTTGTATTTTTTACTTGTTCATGAATATTATATGATATTATTTAAATTTATGATACTTAATATAATTGTTGTTCATGGAATTTATAAGAATCAATACTCAACAAATTTGTATTTGTATCTTTAATAAAGTGGTTAGCATCTAATTAGGCAAGAACACATACTGATTTTGTAACAAAAACAAAAGGAAAGGAGAGATTTAAATATTTGTCTTTTCCAGGGTGGTCCAAAGACTGCAAATAAAAAAGAAACTACAGTTCCCCTAACAATTATAGCATATTTCATGTGAAATGTTTATCATGGTAGTAAATTCAATGGAAACACAATCTAGCTCAGTGCAACATGTAAATAACCATGGAAATCATAATTATCTTCTAAATCAAGCATGAAATCTTAAAATCTTTATAAACTCTTAATTTCATGAAATCAAATAGTTAATCCCAGCCCTAAACAATTGAAACTAACGTGAATTTCTTTTTGGATGTGGGGATGAAACGAATCCACCATTGAATAACCTGCTTACTTGGTAAGGAATAATCCCTGAAGAAAACTTGAAGAACTTGGAGAATTGGTGGAGGAACGCTAGCCTTGAGAGAGAGTTTGGACGTACTTGGTCTGACTTGGGAACTTGAATAGATGAAGAATAAAATATTCTAAGTATAAGGGTATTTAAGTCTAAGCTAGGGAATTGACTAACCTGTCCTTGGAAATCTTAATTAAAACCTGTTGGGGATGTACCACTCCTCATTTCATGAGCCGTGGTTCCAATATCATGCCTCGTTAAGTGATTTCTGACATGAAGGGATGAAATTCTAGAAATTTTTGGAACACTTTACTTGTGTACACCACGAGTCATGCGATCCACTTCATGACTTGTGAAGTGACTTATGATATGCATGGTAAGCTATAGGAATTTGACACAGGTTCTGATGAGTCCATACCATGACTCGTGATTTTGATACCACGAGTTGTGGAGTGACTCATTGTCTTAACTATGAAAATTCAAGTTTCTAGACTCATATGGTTTTTGGTAAGTAGAGATTTGTAATTTATAGGCTTGAAAAAGTATGGTTCATTACACAAACTTTTAGATTAAACTTGTCAACTATCTTATCTATTGAAAAAAACACAACTAAAAACTTTGAGGCCCAAATCAAGGGGACACCTAGACTGAAATCCACCCTTTAGAGATAACGAAACTTTCAGAATTAAAATTCAAGTACGTCTTCTTAAAATGTTAACTAAACTCAACTACTTCCCAAACGAAGGCTCTAACATAGGGAAACTAATATAGAACCCACACAAAATGCTAAGGAATCAACCTACCAATCCTAACAAGAAATAAATGACTTAGGTAGGTATATGAAAGCTCAAAAACTCAAAAAAACATCGAAATGATGAAAATAGCCCTAGGGTAATTACAACATCTACTAGTAAAAAGACATTCATCCTCAAATGTCTAAGAATAGAAAGTAACTAAAGGCTTAAATAGGTGAGGATACTAAGCCCATATTTCTATTTGGGTCCCCTATGTAGCCTTCTCAGTATGGCAGTGTCTCTACTAAACCTACATAACCCAAATATCTCTAGTTATTAACTTGCTAACATCTCTGCCAAAAATATCTACGTGCTTCTCCATGAAGATCAAACTATCATTGAGCTGAAAGAATCCCATTAAAGCATATGAGACTCATTCGAAATGTGCCACCATAGCATAGAAACATGAAAATTAGGGTGAACATCGAAGAAAGTTGGGTTAAATTCTAAATCATATGCTACATCTCCAACTCGCTGCAATATCTCAAAAGGACTAATATATCTAAGCCTGAGCTTACGCATCCTTCCAAACCTCATCATGACCTTCATGGAAATACATACAAAAACACCAGATCATAAAAATCTATAGCTTAAAGAATATGGTCATCATAACTCTTTTATCACCTCTAAGCTACCTATAACCTACCTCGATAAACCGTATTCTATCAAAAGAATCATCTAATAGGTTTGTTCTTTATGACCTAACCTCAGAAGAATTAAATCATCCAATTGGAGACCTATATTTCCTATAATACAATGCCTCAATGAAGTCATATGAATACTCAAATGGTAATTGTTATCATATATAAACTATGCCAAAGTTTAAGAAATGGTCCTAATGACCTCCAAAATTGGTATGAAAATCCCATAATATGTCATCCACAATCAGAATAGTCTTCTCTAACTAGCCTTAGATCCGAGGTAGAAAAGTTCTATCCATCACTCTCTTAATAGACCTCCATAAAAATAGAAGTAGATCGAGTTCCACAATAAAAAATGATAAATGTTGTCACCTCAAGCAACAAGACTAACTCACTAATGTAAATCCAAGCCAACCTCTCGAAAATAAAAGATGATTGAATAGGTAGAAAGGGAGAAGATTTTACCCAAGTAGAATCATAACCCCCAAATGTGCATGAAAAATTAACTATGAAGTCCATTAGTAACCTGCTCCTAATTCCACTAAGTAATGGGTAATCTCTTCATTAAACCACTAGACCTCCGGTACTTGAACTTCACCTGTTGATATTTTAAGCACCTACATGAAATCCACCGTATTCCTCTTATACCACACTAACATAATACTTTCTTGAGTACTTATACATCTTACATTCCCCCTAATGAATGGACTATTTTAATAATGCTCCTTATTAATATCCTACTAATCTAATCTCTATCCTTTATAACATAAGTACGACATATAATCCTCAAAACACTACCAAAATCGAAGGATGCCTCTGTACCCTCACCTGCCAACACCGTATCTCGGAACACCCTCAGCCTATTATCCTTGAACTATCACTCCTATGTCTTCTTTACTCACAAAATTAAAGACTCAATACAAGTAATAATCCTTCTAAATCAACATATCAGGCCAAAACGACCTATTGTCTAAGGATTTTACATCCAAAAACAAGGGAAACGCCACATTGGAAATTAATATCAAGATCCCAAAATCATTGTCTTAGGCTTAAGGGATAGATTTCCACATTTTCCTTGCTAGAATTGTAAAAAACAAAATATCACAGTTTAAAAGCCACTCCAACCACTTATGGTATCAGGAATTAAGGTGCCTATGGTTGAAAACATACTATAGGGTGTGATGGTGGGTAAATATCTCACAATGAACATCATACAAGTAATTCCTCCAAATCTTAGCATGAAGACTTTCACCGCCAACTCCAAGTTTTAGGTGAGCTGGTTGATCTTGTGCACTTTTACTAGCCTGGAAGTATAAGATATAACTCTACCATGCCACATCTACAACAAACCCAACTCAATACTAGAAGCATCATAATAAATGGTAAAACCCTGAGCCTTGATAAGAAGTGCACAAACTGGAGTAGAAGTTAGTAAGGCCTTGAGCTTCAAAAATCTCACCTCATACTCATCAAACCACTAGAATTGGAAATCCTACCTAGTCAATCTAGTCAAAAGCATTGTAGTGAAGATAAGCCCTCAGCATAACGTTTGTAGTAACTTGCAATCCAATGAAACTATGAACCTTAGTAGTAGAAGTAGATCTAGGACAATCACAAACTGCCTCAACCCTTTTCAAGTCTACTATAATCCCATCTTTAAAACCACGTGCCCTAAGAATAATACAGACTTTATGTAAAACTCATACTTTGAGAATTTGGCAGACAACCATTGATCTCTCAAAGTCTAGAGCATAATCCTTAAATATTATTCGTGTTTCTCCCTACTTCACTAATAGACAAGGATGTCATGAATAAACACAATCAAGAAGAAGTAAAAATAAGACTTGAATATTCATTCTTCATGTCCATGAATGCCACAGGGGCGTTGGGTCAAACCAAAAGGCATAACTAGGAACTCATAATGGTCTTAGCAAGTCCTAAAGGAAATCTTAGGTATGTACTCTACTATGATCCCCAACTGATGGTATCCAGATGTCAAATCAATCTTAAAAAATAGGGGTACACCCTGAAGCTAGTCAAATTGATTATCAATATGCGGCATCAAATACTTATTCATATTAGCCACCTTATTTAGCTAGCTATAACCATATACATACGCATAGACCTATCCTTCTTATTCATAAAAAGATAAGAGCAGCCTATGGATACATACTAGTCTAAATAAAACCCCTACCTAAAATATTCTGAAGCTTCTCTTTGAGCTTTTCCAGTCCAGGAGGAGGAATATGGTATAGAGAAATAGAAATGGACCGAGAGCCCAACTAAATATCAATGGAATAGCTAATATCACATCCAAGCAAAAGATCAATAAAATTAGCAGCAACAACATAGAAAAATTGATTCAATACTATAACTGAAACAAGAGAAGGAGTGTCGGTTCTTATATCATAGAAAAAAGAAAGATAATCCAAACAAACCTTTTCCACCAACCTCCTAGCTCAAATATTAGATGACTCCCCTAGAATACGACTATGTTCTCCTTCATAACAGCCAAACCAATACCAGATATCGCTAAGGTAATGATATTAGTGAAGCAACCCAACATTGTATGATAAGGGGTTAGCTATCCCATGCCCAAAATAATAATAAACTGGACCATATCAAGTATAACAAGGTCAAACAAAGTCTCATACTCTTGAATAGTCAGTATACAAGATCTAAATACCTGATCTCCTACTAAAGAATCACCTATTAGAGTAGAAATAGTATAGACATGGGCAATGCCTCACTAGGCATACCCCCACCGAATAGCAAAGTATACAATGCATAAGAATATGCAAAACTTATATCAAATAACACTAAAGTTGCTAATGAAAAATGGACCATACTTGTAATGATGACATCATAATACTTTGCCTTTAAGTTGTACAGATAAGTATAATAATTTCCACACTATCTTTATTCTGAGTATCGGTGCAATCACATACTCTACTTGATAGAAATCCACCTTTAAGAACATGGGGACCACCCCTACTACCTTGAACACCACATATGGATGGGGGTAATTCAAACCTGGGGGTTTGATCATGATGACTGATATGTCTTCCCTATTTGATCTTAGGAAACTCACTAGAAAAATGTTGTATATCCTCAAACTCATAAAAAGATACATGAGGAACACATTTTTATGATGGCCCTGCTAAACTAGAGTGGACACCTCAACCCAAATACCCTGAATAAGCACCACTCAACATGTACCATAGCTATGATAAATAATACGACCCTAATGGCCCCTATATGAGTTATGAAGTGTTCCCTAAATAGTACACTATGTGTGCTATAATTCTCTTGGTAACCTTTACCCAAATAACCACGTCTACTGGATCAATAACCATTGAAGTTGCCCTAATGGAGATGCCTCTTATCACTTCCACCGTAGGCCTCATTATGTAAGATCTCAGTAGTCCAAGAATGATATACCACTTCCAGGATATATTCTCGTATAATACCATATGCTTGATAGCTAGGTGAAGCAGAAACCCTAATTCCCTAACGAAATAGCGAACATGCTAGTTCTTAGTAGGAATAATAATAGCACTATTCCTTGAAAACTCATGAAAATTGGACTCATACTCTGACACCGTAATAGAACCCTAGTGGAGATATGTTAGTTCATCCCTCAACTTCTCTCACATTTTATGAGGCACATATTTCCTCATGAAATCCTTGGAGAATTATTCCCAAGTCACAAGAGGGGACTCAACGGTCTGCAACCTACATAAGCTCTCCACCACTATTTTACCACTCCTTTTAGCTAAAGCATGGTACAATCCACCTCTTGCAACTCAGCTATAAATTTGTCAAGATTGCACTTGATCATAACTTAAAAATTTTCCAATGTCCAAGAGAAGTTATTGCTCATTAAAGATATGCATCAAAAGAAGTTATTTTTCACATAAAGATGCTACTCATTAAAGATATGCAAAATTTACCAAGAATAAATTTTAAATAATCTTTGAAGAGAATAAAAAGAATCACTACTTCTTCAAATCGAAGACAAATTCAAACACTTCTTGAGAATGAACAAAAGGCAACCAAGGGTGCTCAACAAGATATTAATGAGTCATTAAAGAAATCTCCTTTATTCTTGGGAAAAGTCTATAATCTCAGCTCCTTCTAAAGATCAATTCTATTGGTTTTCTCCACCTCCTCTAATGACTAGTTTCTTCAACTATATAAATACTGTCTATAAAAAAAATACTATGCTTCCAAGTCTTAAATAAAAGTATTGTTTTCTTTTCTGTAATTTTAAACAAGCATAGTGTATTGCTATGTAAATAAACTAGTGAGGAGATAAAGAGAAATTGGTGAGGCTTCAATAGCTAAATAATGAGAGAAAAAGAAAATTAGTACATATTGAGTATTCAAACTCAAGAAACTTGTAAACCCTAAATTACCAAAGCATTAGTGGGACCATCTTACAATGCCAGGGGACTAAATTAAGGTTCACATTGGACCCCAACCAGTATAAAAATAT
>JBDJHY010023284.1:0-14005 GCA_039654485.1 Withania somnifera | reverse complement strand
TTCTTCCTCTTTCTATTCCTCTTCTCCTAATCCTTCTTCTTCTTCTTCTCCGTAGTAGTAGTAGTAGTACTGCTACTGCTACTGCTACTGCTACTGCTACTGCTACTGCTACTGCTACTGCTACAGCTACTGCTACTACTACTACTACTACTACTAGTACTATTATTTTCCTTCTTCATTTTCTTCTTCTCCTCCTCCTTCTTTTTCTTCTTTTCCTTCTTCTTCTCTTTCTTCTCCTTCTCCTTATTCTTCTTCTATTTCTTCTTTTTCACTTTATATGTTGTGCATTAGGAAAATGCATAATTTATGTGAGGGGTGAGGTACCTTGTATTTTGTCGTGTGCTTTTGAGGGTCTTTACTGCTAGAATATTTTCTCTCAGGCATGTTATCTAGGAGAACTTGCATTTTAGTTTTATTCTGATGTATTTTTATTTATTTATTTTGATGTATTTCGTTAAACATTGATACCCATCTATATTAGAAAATTTTAGTTGAAAGATATTTTATTAGCTTCCATCGAGTGTTGGTTATATTTCATTATAAAATAAATGGTAAGGGTGTTATCAATTGTGTTTGTATTCCCGGATTCATTTGCTTAACAAGTTTATATTGAGATAAGTGTCTACTTGCAATTGTGGGAGAGTAATTTAGTATAATCTTTCTGTGTAATTATATCTTGAACTTGCCCGATTCAAAGTTTGACTAAGTAGAAAGTAGGTTGATTCAAAAATAATCCTAGGCCTTCTTTGATAAGTCACTAAAGCCTTAAAAGAGTCACCAAATAAATGTTGGGTTTCCAAGTTGAACCCTTTAACATATCTCTGAAACCAACTATTGAATTACCCTCAAGAAAAAGAAAAATAAAAATCAGAACTCATTGTTGTGGCCCTGATTCTCTATTGGATATTATGAACCTAGATTTAGGCACTGTAACATAGGTCTATTGTAGCTAGGTAGAAAAAACCATAAAATATTACGTAGTAATCATTATGTCTTGGCCCTGGTCCGGTAGTGAGTAATGTGTCTTCAACCTAAGTCTGAATTTAGGTTGAGGGTGACTACCATGAAGCTATATCTTACAAAAGAAAAAAACAAAGGAAAATAAAAAAACCTATACATAAATATGCATAACACTATGTGTCAAGAGTATACGAAACATAAGAGATAAAGGGGAGGAGTTCAAGTTGTATAATAAAGGGGCTCGAGGACAAGTTCTAAGAAAAGAAGATTGTAAAATGGAAAATGATGGAAGAGTAAAAGAAGGGTAATGGAACAAACTGAGTTAGTCACTAAGTTCCCAAATCATGCCCTACCAGCACTTAAACCGACATTTTAATCCAAACAAAGTCCCGACGTGATTTTGGTCAACCTAATGAAAACTAAGTTGTAATTGATAAGGGCAAGCCAATGACTATTGTGTATACATTTTGATTTCTTTCTAAGTGTGAGATGATAATTTCCCAGTCCCAATATAAATAAATTGTGTGTTGTATATCTTTGTTGTAAAAGAAAGTTGATACTTTGATTAGTAGTGAAAAAGATAATGCTATAGTTCTAAGCTAACAAGCCTTGTGAAAGGTGTTTTTGTATTTCACTTGAAAACAATGCAATCTATGAATAGATACAGTTAGCCAATGTAACATAAAGCCCAGTGATTACTTGTGCTGAGATGAGTATGTACTAGGGGTGTTTTTAAGTGTTTAATGTGTACGGGTTTTTATTGTTGCTCGAGGACACGCAAATGTTTTAAGTTAAGGGTGTTGATGTCATGATATTTTACGTCACATATTATGCTTAAAACTCGGGAAATAAAGCATGTACGTGAGTAACAACAATGATTTTAATTCATTTTATGAGTATTTGTAGGATTAAGTCAATATGAGGAAGTTAGGAGCAATTGTACAGAAAAGAGAAAGTTTTACAACTCTTGGACATTTTCCCTGTCACCAGACAGCCTGTCCAAGCCAATCGCCTAAAAGGAAAGGCACTAGATACGAAGGCCAATTCAGATGATGGATTGGGTGATTCGTCCACAAATAGACGGTTCATCTGAATCCATCACCTAACAGATATAACACTGGATAGGAGCAAAGACTGGATGGCTAGAAGAGATAGTTTGTCCAAGACCTCTCGCTTGACTGGAAGTTCACTGTTTAGTAGAGGTGACAGACAGAAGACCAAACATCCTGTCTATCACTAGAGGATTCGTCCAATGTTTCTTCCAAGGCTAAGCGATGATCTAATTCGAGTTTCACATATTACACTTACATCCAAGTTCTATAAATACCAGAATTAGGGTAGTTGAAAAGAAGACTAGCGACTTTTGACTTTTTATAATCATCATAAGAATCATCATTATTATTAGAGATTCCTGATCTTAGGGTTTTGATACATATATTCTCTCAAGAAGACAAGTGTGGAGTTCATTGATCATCATTCTTCAATATATTGGAAGCTTATTTTATGGTATGATATTCACTGATTTATCATTTTACTGTTGTATGTTAATATAAATAGATTGCTAAACCCCCAACTCTAGGGTTTTGAGATCAATGGGTTAAACTTCATTAGGCTTGTAATTTTACATATAATTGTGGCATCTACTTATACGTATGAACATAATCTTTATGTAATCAATGAATTTTAGTGATTGCAAATACTAGAAAATGCCTAGTTTAACTAGCACTAACTCTATGGTTAAAACTTATAGCACTAAGAAATTTGGGGCGTTAAAGATTGTCTAATGGATGATGCTGTAGCAAGAGTAATCATCTTGATTTAGGACAACACACTTTTTTACAGCCTTAACCTGGTGTAAAAGAGATTCATCTAGAGGTTGAAAAACACTTAGATGAATAGTATCAACTTTATATGTAACTCTACATTTAGGGAAGATTGCACAATTGTACAAGACTACAATACAAAGGTTTGTTGAACCCTGATGAATATAAATCGAGATTAATAAAACACTTGAATTATTCCATAATGACAAGCAATAGCAACAAATATTTCATATACATAATAATCCCCCTTTTTTACTTTATGTTTATTACTAGAAAAAAACTCTAATTGACTATCTACTATTATTAGGCATACATATGATGCCTTATTCTCTATGGAATCGAACCCAACCTAATTGAGTTATATATTTGACAAACGATCGCTTATGCTTCATTATGAGGTGTAATTTTGAGTGTTATTAGTGACAATAAATTATCCTCACTCGTCAATAATTCTTATTTAATTTCTTATTCCATATCAGTCCTTCATGATCTCACAATATGCATTCATCTCAGGTGCATTAAGTCATGTCTATTTTAGTTAGATCAGTTAGTGGCATGTATACGTTGGTCCAGTACTCAGTTATCAATTTCAATAGTCAAATTTACTACAGTCTTAGTTTTAGTCTTTATTCGAGAATGAATGATCTCAAGGGGAGATATTTTAATATCTCATACTTGTTTCAGGCCTAGAAACCTATGGAATAGCTCAAGAAACCATAAAATGGGTTTTAAGTCCCGATAATCCAAGTCACACCTCGTGATATCTACCTCAATAGTCCTACTTTTAACTCGTGGGGGCCTAGAAAAAAGTTCAAAAATTTCCTTAGTACCACTAGTCATTGTACAACTCTTGAAACTAGGACTAAGAGTTGTACTGTTCACTCATGATGCTTGAGTCTAGAATCCTAGAAATTATCCATTCACATCACGAGTTACACCACCAGTAGTTGAATGTACACTACGACGTGTTGCACAGTCATAATGTTCTACCAAAAAATTCAAATCTAGGTCTTTCAGCCACAACCCAAGACCACAGGTTGTGATCTATATACAACAATTGGCTGAGTCGTAGAGTCTCTCAATAGACTTTTAAACAACTTTTTAAGGGTTAATTTTGTCATTTCTTGGCTTATTAAATACTTGTACTATGTCATTTAGGCTATTCTAAAGGAGGGTTTCAATTCCCCAAGAATTAATTACACCTTATTTTTTTCAGACTCTCTCAAACTTCGACAAAAAACATCGATTAAGATCTCTCAATCTAGGATTTCATATCCAAGATAAAGAACTCAGGATTTCCATTTAACGGTACCAACTCTAAGGATCAAAACAAGTATGTGGGACTTTAACAAGAGTTTTCTTCCACCCTTGTCTCCAAACTCCGCAGACTTTCAGTTTAACTCACGAACTACAAATTTAGGGTTATATCTATATTATGATATTCATGTTCTATACAATATTTCATATAATTCTTGTTCTTAACTACATTTTTGTATTTTAATGTCTTTCCATGATTAAAAAAGCATATTCTCATGGTTTGGTAAATTACCAAAAAAAAGTTTAATGTGTTCATGCATAATTCATGAATAATTTCAGTGAGTGCTTAGTATATATAATCTTCTTCACCTTATAAGAATTTAAGCCTATTTCACATATATTCAGAAAATGTTTCCAAATTCAGGACATTCATCCTTAAAATATTTTCATAGCTATTAAATTCAGTTAAGATGAAATAAAATTATACGTTTAATAGTCATTCTTAGAAGAACCTCTTCCATCACATAATAAATCTCATTAACGTAATTATCATTCTTTAACCCCTTGTTCACTCATCTCTTTCTTTGCATGACATTCAACTTCAAATCCTTCAAGATTCTATCACACACTTCATACTTATTCCACTATGATCCTTTTTCTTTACGCTCACAAAATATACCCACAAGCTCACTCTTTTGTAAACATTATTATTTCAAGAAAATTATGTTGGTATTTAGGAATCTGTGTATTGTTGGGTTTTCAAATTAGTTTATTATTTCTTTTTTACATATGGTTTTTTCTGTAATAATTTTTCATAATGTGGGTATCAGTTATAATTTTTAATTTATCTTCTTTCTTGCTATAAAAAAGCTTTCTTGATTTGTGTTAATCTTGGTGTCGTAGGATTTTCAAATTAGTTTGTCCTTTTTTTTATGTGGGTTTTGTTTATAATAAGTTTTTATAATATAGGTATGAGTTAAAATTAGTAACTAGCTTCTGGACTGTTGTAAAAAAGCTTTATTAGTTTGTGTAAATCTTGGTTTTTTGGAATTTTTAAAATAGTTTGTTCTTTCTTTTTTTAATGGGGATTTTGATCATAATAAGTTTTTTTAATGTGGGTATGAGTTAGAATTGTTAATTAGCTTCTGGATTGTTGGAAAAAAAATTGTTGGTTTGTGTGAATATTTATGCTTGTCAAATTAGTTTGTTCTTTTTTTCTCATACGGATTTTGCTTATAATGATTTTTTTAATGTGGATATGAGTTAAAATTGATAATTATTTTCTTGATTGTTGTATAAAAGGTTTCTTTATTCGTGCTAATCTTGGTGTTGTAGGGTTTTCAAATTAGTTTGTTCTTTCTTCTTCTTTTTTTATGTTGGTTTTGCTTATAATATTTTTTTGTAATGTGGGTATGAGTTAAAATTATTATTAATTAGCTTCTATATTGTTGTAAAGAAACTTTATTCGTTTGTATGAATCTTGGTGTTGTGGGGCTTTCAAGTTAGTTTTTTCTCTTTTTTTTTCATGTGGGTTTTGCTTATAATAAATTTATGGTAATGTGGGTGGGAGTTAAAATTGTTAGTTAGCTTCTAGATTGTTATAAGAAAGTTTCTTTGCTTTTTGTGAAGCTTGGTGTTGTGGGGGTTGTCAAATTAGTTTGACCTTTTTTTTTTCATGTAGATTTTACTTATAATGATCTTTTGTAATGTGGGTATGATTTAAAATTGTCAATTAGCTTCTAGATTGATGTAAAAAAAAAACTTTCTTGTCTTGTGTGGATTTTGGTGTTGTTGGGTTTTCAAATTAGTTACTTTTTTTTTTTCATATGAGTTTTTCTTATGATTTTTTATAATGTGGGTATGATTTAAAATTGTTAATTGGATGTTGGTTAGTTGTGAGAAAGCTCTCTTGGTTTATGTGAATCTATGTGTTTTGGAGTTTTCAGATTAGTTTTTGTTTTTCATGTGGCTTATAATAATTTTTTATAATGTGGCCAGGAGTTAAAAAGTATTAATTAGCTTTTGGATTTTTGTAAAATACTATCTTGGTGTTGTAGGGTTCCAAATAAGCCTTTTTTTTTTACACATAAATCAACTGAAATTTCATGTCTATTGATTCTTGATGGTAAAAAACATATCTTGATTTCTGTGAATCTTTGTTTTGTAGGGTTTTTTAAATCAGTTTTTTCTTTCTCATTTTTATGTGGGTTTTGCTTAAAATTATTTTTTGTAATGTGGATATAGATTGAATTTGTTAATTAGCTTTTGGATGATTACAAAAATATTTGGAGAACTATTTTGTATTTCTGTGAATGTTGATGTTTTAAGGTTTGAAGTTTTTAATTTTTTTTTTCTTTTTTCATGTGCGTTTTGCTTAGAGTTTGTCACGATTTGATTTCTAGGATAATGATTGCACCTACTATCCCACCAGTAGGAGAACCAACATTGTAGCCCGGAGCCGTAGAAGAGGGTTACTATGCCAATAATAGGATGCACAAGTTCAATAAAAAGAAGTAAAAAGAAAGTACAAGTCTATAATATAAAGCTTGTCTCAAAAATACAAAAGTGACAAAATACAAGGCCCGATCCCCAAATGCACTCTCAGAACTGAGCTCGACGACTCTCATGTATGAATGCCACAACACAAGAATTATATATAGCTAACCTATGCCTTCCATAGGCTCAACTAAGCTACAACTAGAAGCAAAAACACCAGTCCAATCCTGACGGTAAAACTATAAACCCAACCCACGCAATAGTGTTCTACTACTTCCAGAGTCACCCTACATCAATCATGAGGCCAATACTAGGTCAAAAGCTTAATATTATGTCGAACATCATTAGAAGAAAACAGAAAAAGTAGAATAGGAGAAATGGAAAAAGGTCTCGGTATCAACCATGAATCCCTACCCATTAGTGCTATTTAGCAGAAATATATAAGCTATGCCTCATAGTAAGCCCCACAGAGCCTTGTTGTCCAGTGAATAACACACTGCAACTTCCTGAATATCATCTCAACTGATAGAAAACGATCTCGAACGACTTTAAGATTGACAAAATAATGATCTACAAATCTAGGTAAACCCAATGATATAAATTATACAAGGATTCGGACCAGCCAAAAAATTGGGCATAAAATGGGCCTGCTAGACCCGTTGGTCGAACCTAAAAATGAACTTCGCCATGGGGTTCTCGACATCACCAGAAACCCATGCTACAAAAATGAGCATAATTCAAGTGTGCGAAGGGCATCAAAATTCCTATGGTAACCACGATGACAAAGACTGGAATTTATGCAACCTCAACCCTCCCCTACACTTTCACTATGATAACCAGCAACTTCCAACTTAATGGGCTTTTTTAGAATGATAAAATGATGGGAGAGTGTTCGAAAAATTAAGGCTGAACATATTTATACTAACAGGTTGTAAATCATTGTGATCATGGAAGAGTATCGCGATCGCATAGCTGGGAATTATTATTTATTGTGATAGGTAGGGTGAATGTCAAGGTCTCTAGGAAGAAGGATACATCAACACACTATCGTGTGAAGATGATTCGTGATTGTATGACATACTTTCACGATCACGAAGAAAAAGGAAGGTTGCACCAGCTGCAGGTTGTGACAACAATTTTAGCCAAAATGAAACGACTCCAAACACCACTCGAAATGTCTTCGGAGTCTGAATTATGCAAACAAGTTATGCATGCATACCCAAAACGATATTACAAACTCAATGGTGTAGTCAAAATCCTGATACGAGGTTGTTTTCAAGAAATGTTGACCAAGTCAATACCTAGTCATAAAAGCCAAAAACTCTAACCAACACCCTGAAAACGCATCAACAGCCTCGGGAAGAAAACCAACACCCAACCTAACCCAAGTTTGGAATTATGGAGCCGATGGCTCAGTTTTTTGTAACCTGTGAAGTATTCAGATATGTCCTCACTGCCCATGCACAGTTTTCAGTAGTGAGCAGTTAGTAGTTTAAATTTTGGAGTAGTATTAGCACAAAGTGGATTCAAGTTCAGCATACCCCAATCTCATAAACTATGTTACCACCATAATATTTTTTCCTATAAGGCATAAATTTACTTAGCGTATCCACAATATCTAGGTCCTATACATTTGTTCAGGTATAGTACACCCGTCAGTCATGAAGCAAGTTGGACTATGCATATGACCACATAATTTACTGTTGGTTGTGAGACTCTCATCCATATTCAACAACACTCAATTAGGCAGTATTTATAACTAACATTGACCAGTTTTGGTTTAATTACTTAATTCAATTTTTACTATGAATTCTAAACTATGCTTTGAGTATTTATTTTTTCATATTTTGCATCGTTATATCTTAGTTCAGCTTCATGCTCGATTTCGTCACATGTTGCTGTGCCCTGAAACACACTCTCCTAGGCATGACCGACATCCTTAGCCCCAAAGTTTCCCTAACAACCTCGAAAGAATAATTTGGATCATGCATATCACTACACAAATCACTCAGCAGAGTAATAACAATAATATTAGCAATATAGTGGGTTCCTCACAATAATCAATAAATAGTATCCACCAAAGAATATATAAACTCAAGTCTCAAACCATACATCTTAGTATGAAAACCTCTTCTAGCTAAATAATGGAATGCTATCACACGAGATTATTAACTAGTTTCTAGTAAATGAAATAATAAATAATCTAAAGCCCCAACTCTAAATGAATAAAGTAAAATAACTCCTCGCTTTTCCTACTATCAAGTGAGGACTCACCAATATCCTATCTTCGAGGAATGCAAATAAAGTCAACCTTGAACATCCGGATGGTTAGAATATCCGTCTTGGGTTATCACATGAAGCAAGAGTAGAACTAACATATAAAACATTTATCGAGTACGTGAGTAGGACTAAAATAGGCTATACAATGTAATAACAACTATTATGCTATGCATGACCTAAATCTCAACTTTATCTCTAAGTCAAATAAGAAATTTAATATTTACAAAGAAAATAGTTAAAAATCTCATATCCCAAGAAAACTTAAAAAAAAATAGCTTAACTCATCAGTTTCAAACAAAAGATAAAGGCATAGTAAATAACAAGCTCTCACTCTTTTCTTTTCAAAACTTCCACTGTTATTTCTATTTGTGGGAATTTCTATAACCGACACACCTCAAGGCATAAAATAATGAAGTCCACATATTACCTTATCTGTAGGGTCTCCTACTATTTCAAAAGGGAAAGTACACCATCTATAGTGGATCCAACTAGACTACAGGCAAACTTACTATGCCAAAATAATAATAATTCCTATGTTAGGTAGGTTGGGAAATAAGGACCATTGCCCAACCTCGGTACTAACACTCCTCCTATAAAAATATAATTACTATCATTAACTTTCTCTTTCAAGCATCTCAACTATTTTATATTCTCAACGAACCACCAAAACCTTCCGAACTCTTCCTGTTACACTTTAAATCTAGAAAAAATAGGCAAATATAGTTAGATTCGACTCTTTAGTAGCTTCTGACTTCTCACTTCACAACTTATCAATTAAGAAATAAAGCGATTTTCTTCATTAATTAATCTCAATTAGATAATATAGTCATTTTAGACATGCTTCACGTTCATACTACAAATCATGCAGTAAGTCAAGTAATTATGACACTTCAATGCTCAATCAAGTTTCAAGAATAAAGTACGAAAATATGTTAATTCATAAGAAATTTTGTAATTAAATAATCATTATGAAAAATTCATAATTCTAACTAATAAACATCAAGTAAATCATCATTTCAGGGAATTATAGTTTATAGAATTAAACAAGAACCCTAGCATGCTTCTATATATTCAAAACCTTATATAAAAAGCGGTTTAGAGGTACAAGGATGAAAGAGATCTTTTTTGAAAGAAAAAATACCTTTTTAGAAGCAATTGATGGTGAAAAATCAACTTTAAAGATGCTACAATGGAGTATCTTTGATAAACCCTAGTTCTTGCCTCTTTGGAGATGTTGAAAGAAAAACCCTAGCTTGATTTGATTTAGCTAGAAAAATAATGAATGAAATACTTAGGGTATTTATATTATTATGTTTAGAAGCCAAAATTTCATGGGTTTGCCCAAAAATTCAAAGGAAATAAAAACACTTCAATGAATGAACTAGAAAATTGCCTAGAAGTATTTCACTGCTCGTGAAGGGCACTTCACGGCTCATGAAGCGGAACTTCATGGATCGTGAAATAGCTCTTCATGGATCATGAAGTGAACTTGATGGAGTCATGAAGTTCACTGCAAAGGCATACCATACGATGAGACAGGACCACAAGTCATGGTCATTAACTCCACGGTAGTGGGTTTCGTACAAGAGGGACAACATTTGGTTTTCTATCAAAAGATTATGATTTGACCATACAGATCGTGATATGGTTTTGTGGAGCCTTAGTAGGAAAAAAGAGGAACTTATGGTCATATAGGACCACTCCTATCACGATTCATACTATTACACACCATGAGACATACTATGGGAAACTAGGAGTCGTACTATGCACCTCGGAACATTTCACTGATGGACAGTCTCTGGTAAAATATCCATAACATTTTATTCTAAATGCCAAATGATACGAAGTTTTTTGCATTGTAAACAAGACTAAAAGACCTTTATATGAATAGGTCATCGGTCAATTAAGTCATTATATATAAGAAATATGGTTGTGCAACATTTACCCAAACACGAAGTAACATTAAAACTAAGCTTTTTGGAAAAAGCTTTGAACTCAACTTCGTGTTATAAGTTGTTTATGACCTATCACTTCAAGCACTCATATCACACTTAGTTTAGGATATTATCATCAAGTCATAAGATTGAAGATTTACATATGTTGAGTTCAGTTATTTTTTCAATTGAGCATCAGTTATTTATGCTTGCATTATATTCTTACTGACTCAATAAAGTACTGAATGTATAATTTTTCTGCGTTGCATTATATCATAATGCGAATCCATCTAGACTTCCACACGTCAGTGGTTGACTAAATATCATACATTCCAAATATAGTGGTGATTCTTCATGTCCATACAACCAAGCTTGCTTAAACTATATTAATACTTCAAGTTCATTCTTAGTTTACAATATTGATTTGGGTTAACTAGGGTCTTGTCTTAGAAACTAAATTAGTCATTATGCAATATGGATTTCGGATAGAGTTAGTGATAATCTATTTAGGTTTTTTTTCTTATATTATTATACTTTTATTATATTGAATTAATGTTATTGTTTATTCGTATTTGTATAGTTGTTATGCTTACTTTTATGTCAAGTTTAGGGACTGTCCGATCCAATGGTACAATTGGGTCCACTTGGTGGTTTTGGGTGCCATGTCTTATCAAGGATCTAGACAATAGTCGTGACACATTTTGTTTAAATCAGTCTAGAATTCAAGTGGATCTTGTTAGCATAAATTTCAATGAATGACAACATTTGTGCATAGCCTTATATGGAATATCCAAAAAATAATAAAAGAATTTCTATAAAGACTTATCAAGTGAATTTAATAAAGTATTTTGAAAGGAGAAATGGTCTCATCATTAAAGTTCACAAGTTACTAATGAAAAAGATTTCTTTTAAACGAATAAAGAGCATTAGCTGCTGCAAAGACTCAAAGGCCAGAAAAGCAAAAAGTCATAACAATGACTCTCCCTTATTCTTGGAAAGATTCCACCATCTTAAAATCTTTTTACGGATCATTACCTTGGGTTGTTACAATGGATAGTCCCTACATCTATATAAGGAACTAGTCTTCAAGGGGATATGCATGCTCTATAAGTCCTCAACTATTTATTTATTTGCTCTACTTTTAAAAAGCATTGTAACTTCTAGTATTTTACTGTGTATATAACAAATAGAGGAGGGAAAACTCAAATGAAGCATAAGATCATAAACACAAGAGTGTATGCCAAGTTGTTGTACAAGCTCAATAAGAATTGTGAGGCTATGTTCTAGTGTACTCTTAGATAATATTTGAGTGTACTCTAGGTGCTTGTGTGGGCTTAGTAAGACCTATGGAATATTATGGAGTCTCGGAAAGATTTTGATATTGATTTCTTAAGTTGGCTAAATCATTTGTATGTAACCTTTGTAACACTGAGTTATTAGAGACTTAGTTGTGTTCTAATCGAACAA
This sequence comes from Withania somnifera, assembly GCA_039654485.1. Taxonomy (NCBI): domain Eukaryota; kingdom Viridiplantae; phylum Streptophyta; class Magnoliopsida; order Solanales; family Solanaceae; genus Withania; species Withania somnifera. The sequence goes on along the minus strand of JBDJHY010023284.1, from coordinate 1,788 downwards.
TATAGTGAATAATCTTACAACCAAAGCGGACCAAATTAAGGATCATATTAATCCCCAACTAGTATAAAAATATCGTGTGTATATTTTTGTAATGACCCTCAAGGTCATTTTTTATTTATGCTCATTTTGAATGTTTTACCCTTTTTCTTGTTATATTATGTCAAACTAAGTGCAATTCTATAGTTGATTTGGGAACAAAATGAGTTTTGCGTCAGATTTTTGAAAATTTTGAGTTTTATTGCTCTATAGTGTGAAATAAGGAATGCTAGGGGTTATTTAGTGTTCGGGACTTCAAAATAAAAATCTATTAGTTCCAATAGCTCCAAAATATTGATTTTGTTCTAGTAGGATCTTTGAGTTCTAGTTAGCCCGTTCAGAGTAAATTTGAATGGTTTGATTGGATAAAGTTAAGTTTAAGGTAAAGGATTGACTTTTGTCAACATCCTAGCTTAGTGTGACCGAATTGAAATTTCGATTATCCCATTGGATTGGGGAGGTGATCTTTAGCCTAGAATGAGGCCTTTTATATTTTTCATAATTCCCTGGGGCATTTTAGTCATTTTGATAATTTAGTTTAGAATGGACTCTTTGTGATTATTAGGTCAAGGCGACCTTGTACGCGTGTTTTGAAGGTTCCTTGAGTCTAGAACGTCAAAATTAGTATAGTTCCACATTTGTTTCATGCAACACCTTGAAACATGTACTAGAGATTGTGTGGGATAAACCAAAGTTTGTATTCAAAATTTCTCAGAAATATGAGACTGGACCTATTTCACGGACTGTGGAATGGTCTGTGGAACTTGTCCAGTGAAGGCCCTTCTCTGCCTTGACATGACGGGACCATCGATGATCGTGAATCCATTCAACAATCTATTATTCCATCTGTGGTACTGACCTAAAATCCTTTCGAAAGTGTGTAAGTAGTATTTACATGATTCAAAGTCATAAAAGACTCTTAACATAAATTTAAGTTCAAAGAATTTCTTCCAGCATAGGTTTTGATGTCGTTTCATGCATGGGTGAACTTCCAAATGACCATATCTCCTGAAATACAAAGTTTTATGACCCATAACTTATAAAAATAAAGTTATATGCATCTCATTTCTAAAGCAACAAATTACGCATCATTTTGAGTTCTAAGTAGGGAATATATGAAAATTTCTGTGAATCACTGTCACCTGTTGATCTTAGGAAGTTCTGCCTACCATAAAGCTACTTAACTCATATAAATTAGCTTTGTTTTAAGGATATTTGTGTAGTATGTTATGGTTTTGTTAGTTATTATGTTAAAACACCACTAACCAATGTGATTAGCACCTTTTGTAGGATTATTTGGGAATATGGAAGAATAGAAGTGAAACTGGAAGGCAAGACAAGAAGAATAGAATTAATTCCAGGAAAAATTCACTTATCACGATAGTGATCACGTCTTGATCACTCTCGTGACCCGGCTTGGCGTAAGGCGAATGAAAGCTTTTTAATTGGGCTTATAAAGGACAATTGGGTCTTTTAACTAAGAAGTCCAGCAAACCTTAAGAGGCCCTTTTAGGGACAGAATTAGGTATTCAATTAATATTCTTCTTCTTTGATCAAGAGAGGAGGCTATCACAATTGGAAGAGGGAGAACTTCGAAAGAAAACATCACAATTACACCTAGGTTAAAGATTATTCTTACTATTACTTACGATATTTGTTATCTATGAACTCCGTATTAATTATGTATTGTATGGGCTAAAAACCATAGTTCTAGGGCTTGTGGTTCACACACCATGTGTGGATGATAATTAA
>JBDJHY010023175.1:0-14005 GCA_039654485.1 Withania somnifera | reverse complement strand
ATTTACAACCTAGAATTGTAATCTGTTGAAGCGAATTACGAGCCTAGGATCTGATACTAAATGATATGATCCACTTTACGAATAAAAACTCGAAGATGAAGAAAAAATCAAAGAACAAAAATTAAAGGGATATGCGGAATCCAATATGATGTCTTACTATAATTGAATTCCGAATCGATAGACACGAACAACCATTTGATGCACCCACAAATGGAGGATCGAGAAATCAATTCAAGCCAAACTCTCTCGAGCAATTAAGGATTCGCCCATCTTAAACACTTGATATTATAAATGTGAACCTAACATAATTCTATTGATGAGTTGAAAATTAGAAACTAACTATTACAATCAACTAAAGAGAAAATATGAATATTAGATTTTTCATCCAAAATAAACTAAGAAAGAATTTAAATGTCCTTTTATATATAGAGGTCCAAGTCTTCATTATTATACATAGCTCCAAAAGTGACCTAAAGTGACAAATAGGTCCTCATACTTTGAATTCTTGTACAATAAGTCCCCAAAACATGTCAAAGTCTTCCACAAAGGTTCTTCATTGGCTTCCAAGCCTTCCTTGATCCTTGAGATCTTCCATGCCCTCTTCAAGTTTCCACATGCTATAGATTATGCCGCAGGGCTCTTCAACGACTTCCAAAGCTTCCTTGTGCTTATGTAAAGCTCGAAGTTGTTGAAGATCTCTAGCTTGACTCCTATTGAAGGGCCTAGATGTGGGATGGCTTCCTGATATCATATCACTTGTCCAAGTAACTTCTCATGACAGGTTAGATGGTTTTCAGACATAGTATTAGTGTCAGTTATTGAATTAAGTTAGGGGTGACCTTGGGATGTGACTATTATTATCAGTTTCAACACTTTTACCCAAATAACTACTTATTGATAAAATCAGTTTCAAGACCTAAAAATGCTAATCAACATAATGCTTATTAGCTATTTTACATTAGATAAGCTATACAGTCTCTTAGCCCTTTATATTTAAATCTTTGATATTACAATACACATATCAATTCGCCTTTGAAATAACATATATTGTATTTTCCGATTTGCCTTACAAAAAGACCCTTCAATATCCGAATTTCATCTATAATTTCTAGTTATTTTATTTCTTTCTTTGTTTTAGTCATATTATTTAAAGATAATTTTTCATTCATTATTATATAAAAATAAAAAAATACTCCAATTTTTTTCGTATAAGATGACAAATAAAGTGAGAGTAAATAATCAGTTAGTTAATTCAATAGCACTAATAATTTTTTAAAAGGACTGTACTCTCCTAGTCTTATTTTATCTTACATATTTTATTTTTAATCTATTCCAAAATATATCACTTGATATAATTTCTTATCTTCAACATATGCTTTTTACTCTTAATATAATAATTTACAATTGCACAAATATTTATTCAAAAGTATTTCTATCTTTCTTAAATTTCATACAATTTCTACTTATTTTATTTCTCTCCTTTTCATTTTTATTCCACTTTAATCATATGGTTCAAAAATATTCTTTCATTCATTATGTCACGACCCAAAAGTTAAGATGTGATGGCGTTTACATCCCACCGGTAGACAAGCCTAACCTTGGCCGAGAGTGTTCAGCGTTGGGATAATACTCAATACCAATAGGAAAAAAAAGATATGAAGAGAAGATAGGGTAGATGACAAAAGAGAAATGGAACAGTAGCACTAAATAATAATAGAAACCCCTTTGGTATCATGGCTATAGAGAGTCAATACTTATATATAGAACAAATAAGAAACAACCCTCCACGGAGAAAAAGTACAAGATTGCTATCCAGAACCAAACTAGGACAACTCTATATCAGAAGAAGAACCGTTCAGCCTGAAAGTTGAGTGCTCACTGTATCTTCGAAGCATCTCTTATCTAGCCCACATGATCACGATCTCGCTGCTTAGTCGTACCTAGATCTGCATCACAAAAAAGATGCATAAGTGCAACATGAGTACCAAAAACAACGAGTACCCAGGAGGCATCATAGGCCAACCGAGTAAAAGCAAGTATAAATAAAGTGTGATAAAAAACAAGTAAGGCTATAGCATACAAGTGAATCCAAGTCATAGACGAGTCTAAGGCTAGCACAATGCATACTTGGAGCTCCAACGTAACTACCACGATGTTGGACCATAACAGAATACAAAACAAGTAATAGAGTAATCTATCCACAAGTAAAGAAAGAAGGCAATTGAAAAACCTCAGGAAAATAGTAGACAATCCTAGCTAGCAAATAAAACACCAGCATAGAATTAACCCAATGAGACTCCCCCATAAGCTCGAAGGATACAGACAAGCGCGAAGAATACAATACAAGAGGGTCCAAAAAAGTAAATGTGTTCTGGAATGCTCCTTTCTAGGATACTCCCGAACTAAGAAGGACCCACAGAGAGCTCGAACTGTATATCTCTACTCTGACATATACCCCTCCCCCTAGCGATGCAATATTTCTGGCATGACTACCCAAGTCGTAGGGCTCGTGGAAGGACTCAAACCCATATGCAAAATCCCATAAAGCCAACGGGACTCGACCTGTATGCAAAACCTCATAAAAAGGAATTCTAGGGATACTCATTAGGGTAGAAATGTCAAAACCCGGGCTCATCCCGTATAACATATCTGAGTAGAAAACCTAAGAAACATCCATGTAGGCATAACAAAAAAACTGCGAAAACCCAATGCTAATAGTATAAAAAAACTAGAGTCAAGGCCAGTAAAAAAAAGTACATATAGTAGATGAAGAGTTATTTCCATATCCAAACCAATGAAGACAGGTCACACTATAAATGTCTGACCCTAAAACTGAATCGACTTTCCTTAGCCAAAACAATGCATGTATGCTCGCCAAACACAATAAATAATAGTCTAGATCGGCTCTAAATCTACCATCTGATATCCAGCGGATCGCTACTAAGCTCTAACTGCTAGTCAATCCCTTTCTAACGGATCTACATTCCAGAGTCAGATCATATCACGCACAAGGATATACTCCTTCCCCGACCATACTATGTCCCAGAGTTGGCGTCAAACACGCTGGTATGGCTACATAGCCCCAAGGTATGTAATCAAGATACAAGCCAGCTAAACAGTATACAAGTCAAAATAAGAAACATAACGGGGCTTTAAATAGCAAATCCCATCCCCAAGATGGCACTGTAAAATAGATATACAACTCTAACACCCAGTCTAAAGAGAGTAGACCATAGACTAGTTGTCACTGGTGCAAAACCTCGTGAATTGCATTGGAGAAGCTAAAAGTCATGAACAAGCTTGATACTGCATAAGACTATCAAAAACACAATCCACGAGTCAAGAGGAATAAAACAAGACCCACATTACAATAGAAATAACAGGGTAGAAATAAAAAAAATGGGTCCGTAAACCCTCGCATCTCAAAAAAATAAAATACTTATACCAACACATAAAGCACAACTCATGGAACATATGATATAAAATCGGGCTCAAACCAACGAAAGAAAATGAAGAAATAAGCCCAGAAAGTTTATGTAATATGAAAAACTTTTATCTATAGAGAAACCAAGAAATTACTTGGCAGAAACGATCGTAAAACCACCAGAAATGGATTTCATGAATCAAAATTACGAAGCAAATCCTTTCTCAACTTTCTTACAATCTTATCTATGGAGGAAAATAGAAGAACCTTTGTGAATTTCTGCCAAATGTATAGGTGGATTCTAGGAGGTGCACTGCAAATGTGGTGGCTTGGGCGACCAAGCCTCCACGAACGCAGCCAAGGGCCCGCAAACATGGAGGAGGATGGTCTGGAAGATTTTCAAAATTATTCAAAAAGTGCTATGAAAAGGAATCAAAGTCTAATTTCGACAAATTAATATGTGAAATATTTATGTAATCGATATTTCAAAATCAAAGTAATCGACAAAATAAAAATCCAAGGTCGTATAATATAAGAGAGACCCAAAGAAGAAATAATTAAAAAAATAAGCTACAAAGCTTCTAGGGAACCAAACTACTGGTCCCAGCAAGTCACAAACACTTTGGGCAACTACAAGGATTCTCTAAAAGCAAAAAAAAATTGCGAAAATACATAATTAGCCCTGAATGTCATTTTAATATCCACCAGTAATATCCACGAAAGTTAGGAAGAAGAAAGTACTTGAAGAATCATACAAATAAGGGTAGCAGGATCACATATCCCTCTCTGTCTCCCAAGTAGCTACCTCTACTGCTAGACAAGCCCAACGAACTCTCACAATCGAAATATCTCTGGACTTGATTCGTCTCACATCTCTGTCTATAATAGCCTCAGGCTTCTTAAATAGGTCAAGCGATCATCTAGCTAAACTGACTCATAGAGGAGCACATGGTAAAGGTCGGGTACACAGTGGCAAAGCATGGATATGTGGAAAACTAGATAAACTGTTGCTAAATGTAGAGGTAGGCCAATATTTAGGAAATAATTTAAACTCTATTGGTGATCTTATATGGCCCAGTGAATTTGGGGTAGAACTTACATCTCCGAAAAAACCTTATAATGCCCTTCATAGGCAAAACTCACAAGAAAACCATATGTTTAACACTAAACTCAAGGGGAGTAGAATTTTATCTACTCAGCACTACTCGCAGTCTATCCTGGATAACCCTGACTCACTCTGTAGCATCTCAAACCAAATTTGAAATCTTTGGATAAATCTCAACACTACTCTACCAACCATTCGGAGATCTATAATGTCTATCATATAATGCCTCGAATAGTGCCATTTGAATGCTAGAATGGTCGCTATTATTATAAGAAAACTCTTCTAAGGAAAATTTTTGATCCTAACTACCACTAAAATAAAAATCACAGTCCTGACACATATCCTGAAGTACCTGGATGGTCTGCTCAGACTGACCGCCAATCTGTGGATTAAAAGCAGTACTAAGAGCTACCTCTGTATCCATCTCACAATGTATAGTCCTCCAAAATCGTGAAGTAAATATGTGCCTCTATCTGAAATGATGGAAACTTGAACCCCGAGAAGGTAAAAAACCTAAGTCAATATCTCTATATCTTAACAAAAATGAGTTTAAAAAGAAATTCTCTATAATCAACAAAATGAACATAGGACTTCGATATAACTTGCTTTCCTGGTCTTGAATTAAACCTTTGCTCTCCTAATTCAGGCCTCATAGAAAGAGTGGGAAATTGGGAGAAAAAAAAGAAGAATTTTGAATCTCAAAAAAATCTCTTTCGTTTTTTCCCCAATGATAATTTAACATATAAGACGGCAAGCCTTTCGGCACCCAAAGCTGATGAAGTAGGTAGAAAGTAGGAAAAATTGGTCAATGGATACATGACGACCCAAACACTAACATTGAACCCTCAAATTTGTTCGCAGATCTCAAAATGATCTTCCAGTTTAAGGGAGATCTCTCAAAATTCTATTTCTATCAAGAATTGAATTGAACTTTCCCTTATTTTGACCATAGAACCTAACAGAGACATTACTGTGGATATTCTGACCAAACAATTAGACCCATAGAAGTACAAGAAAGTACAAAAACAAAATTCATGGTAATTCTCCCGCACTTCCACTCAAGAATCAGAGTCGCTGCATCACATCATCATGTCTCCTATGCTTGAATTTCACCTACTGATAGTTTAGGCATCAGGAGACAAATCTAGCAACATCAGATCTCATGCATCACTACTAATAGAACTGTCCCAAGTTTCTACACATTTTTTCTATGCTTGAGTGTATGGAATATCTGAAATAGTAGGCCTCAGAAGGAATATTTTGAATCAACTCATTAATCATCAGAACACAAAATGATGGCCCATCCACAACACACCATGTGAATCTAATAGAGCACCATTATAGTCTCTCTTAAAAACCAACTCTCGAATACTCACCAAGGATCGATCCTCATACTGTTGTTGTATGATCTAATCAAATAATATAGGTATAGCCTCAACATGTGTGAGTACGTAGCTTGGAGCTGAAATGTCCAACCTGACCAAGCTGTTAGCTAAAGAGTGGACGTCTAAGGCAACCGGTCTCTCTGAAATTGAGATGTACGCCAAGATTCCCATGCTAACTGCCTTCCGCCTCAAGGCATATGCAACCATATTCGCCCTTTACAGATGGTAAAAGATGTTGGATTCATAGTCCTTTAGAAGCTCAATCCATCTCCTCTTCCTCAAATTAAGCTCCCTCTAACTCAATATATACTATAAACTCTGATGGTTTGTGAAAATCTCACAATGAACTCCATAAAGGTAATATATCCAAATCTTGAGCAAAAAAACTACTGACACCAACTCAAAATCATGGGTGGTGTAATTGTGCTCATAAAACACAGCTAGCCCAATAAAACGGTAAACCATAGAAGGATTAGTAGGTCGATCCTAGTCCCAAATCAATGTAAACATAACACAGAGTTGCACAGTCCTCAAAGACTAAAGTACAATCCTCAAGTGCTCCAGATGTTTTTCCTGACTCCGGGAGTAAACCAAAATATCATCTATGAACATAATCATGAAGGAATCCAAATAAGGTCTGAAAACTCTGGTCTTAAGACTATGAATGTGGATGGGGAAATAGTCATCCAGAATGACATAACCAGGGACTTATAATATCCATACCTAGTCCAAAAGGCCGTCTTCAGGATATCCTTAGCCTGAATCCTCAACATTTGGTAACTTGACCTTAAATCAATTTTTGAAAACACAGTATCACCCTGTAGCTGGTCAAAATGATCTTCAATCCACAAAAAGGATGCCTATTCTTAATTCTCACCTTATTTAGCTTCCTATAATAGATACGCTTGCGCATAGTCCCATCATTGTTTTTCACAAAACAACACTAGAGTACCCCTCAGGGAAACACTGAGATGGATAAAACCCTTAGCAATTAAATCCTGAAGCTGAGTACTAAAATCTAAGAGCTCTCCTAGAGCCATCTGGTAAGGTACAAACAAAATGGGCCTGGTGCTTGGCTCAATCTCTATAGTAAAATAAACAATATGCTTGGTAGAAGGCCAGGCAAATCATTAGGGAAAACATCAAGAAAATCTCTAACGATAGGCACCAATTTAGGGGTTGGAGGATTAGTCCTCACATCATGAACATAAGCTAAATAAGCTAAAAAAACACCACAGATATAAGTCTAGGGGCCTGAACATAACAAATAACCCACACCGAGGAGTGACTAGTAGAACCCTGCCACACAACTAAGGGTACACCGTGCACAAACATTGTGATGGTCTAGGTAAGTGGCTACTCTCAAGGATGCAGGTAAAGGCTCACATACAATGCCCAACCAAATTTAAAAATACATATAAACATAAGAAAGGGTGGATCCAGGATCAAACAAAACTAAAGAAGGATGACCACAAACAAGTAACATACCCATGACCAGAGCATCAGAAGACTTAGTTAGGCTCTGCCGAGTATAGCATATAATTGGTGGCATCCACCGCCATGTTGATCTCCTCCTAGGGACCCTCTTCTTTCCCTCTTTCCCCCTATAATAGCCATTACAAGTTGATGTCTAACCATCTTTAACGGGTGGCAGTGCTTCCTGAGAATGACATGTAGTATACATTGCTGGCTGAATGACAAATATGCTGCGAACACTCTCTAGAAAAGTGGCCTAGCTCGAAACACTCATAAAAACTCTAGGATCTTCCCTGACTGGAAGCACTAATAGAAAAACCTTGACCACTATATCCTTAAGACTCGATAACTGAGCCCCTAGTGGGTTGTCTACTCTGAACTCAATCTGTTGACTGCAAGAAGGCCTGAATTGATCTAGACTTCCCCTGTAGAAACTACTGCTATTGCTGCTGAGGTCTGCACCTATCATACCATATCTCAAAAGGTTGAGAACCATTGAAATCACCTTGGCGGTGCTATCTCTTATCGCTTCCCCCTTAGGTCGAATGAACAAGACTCTTCATGTTACAGGCATGATCAACTACTACTAGAAATAGACTATCCTGAGAAACCAACAACTCAACCTCCATCTGTAACTCTGATCTCAACTCAGTTGCAAAGAAGCAAACCCTCTCATCATCTGTCAGTAGAATAGCAGTCCTACATCTAGAGAAATGAGTTAAGCGAGCCTTATACTAGGTTGCTGACATCGACCCCTACTACAAACCTAGAAACTAAAACTTGTGCTCCTATTGAACAATCCAGGGAACATACTTAGCCATAAAGTCATCAACAAACTGGCTCTATGTAATAGTTGGTGACTTTATCAGTATGCTTCTCAGGATAGTCTCCACTAGGACTTAGCTGTCCCCTCAAGCTGATATCCAATAAAGTCAACTGCATATGTATCCCTCAACCCCAAAGTCTACAATCTATCCTCACACTCCTCTATAAACTCATAGAGGTCCTTCCTAGAGTCACTAGATAACCTCAGAGGTCCCATGCAGGTAAAGTTACTTTGCATCTTTCGATTCTTGGAAGTCAAACAGGGGTTGTAGGCTGAATCCGAACTGGTGGTACCTATGGGATAGGTTATGGAGGAGGAACTATCATTATCACTGGTGTCAGCTGAACAAGAGGAGCTAGGATACCTGTTCCTCTCTCTGAGCTGAAGTCTAGCCCTCATCAATGGGCACCCTATAAAAAATGGTACACATACGATGCCATATCTCTTAAAGTACCTCATTAGAGGGTGACAAAATCTGTGGTAAAGGTAGATCTATAGATGTAGGCTCAATTAGAGAATATCTAACTCGGCCTCGCCCATGGGATCGAGCTCTACTCCTGCCCCAGATTGGAGCCCATTGCGGATATGGGGGAGCATCATCTCAACTAAAGGTAGAACACGTACGAACCATTTGTAAAGAGAGGAGACAAGATAAGTATCCCAAAACAAAAAGAGTATTCCATATGATAAGAATCCAAAGAGAGTCATACTTTCCTAAGAGAGCACTGTAGCTTCCTAGAGATATTATATAGACATATACGTGCCGATTCGTGGGACTCTACTGGACACTTTATTCTACATCTAAGGACACTGGTGAACCTAGGGCTCTGACACCTCTTTGTCACAACCTAAAAATCAAGTTTTGATGGAGTCTATATCCCACATGTAGACAAGCCTAACCCTAGACTAATACAGTCCGTGGTGGGCCAGTATCAAACACCTAAAGGAAAAAATAGAGATAAAGAAAAGATGGGGTAGACGACAAAAGAGAAATGGAATAACAACACTAAAAACCCCAAAACCTGGTATCCTAGATGTTGAGCATCTATACATATATACAGAACAAAATGAGATACAACCCCCCATGGGACAAAAAATACAAAACTGCTATCAAGAACCAAACTAGAACAACTCTGCATCAGAAGGAGAACCGGTGGTTATTACATCGAGGGGAGATATGGAAACTCATTCCAATGGTAGTTGCTAGAAGGAATCCCCATACGGAATGTTCAATATTTTCTAAACTTAATGAAGCATGCGAGTGTACACGTGACTTGGGCAATATAAAGGAAAATAAATTGATCTTTTTAGCCCTAACCCACTGGCCCAATAGATCAATCAGACGTTAAATAGGAGGATCAACTTATTAAAATAGTCTGACCCTTTTAGATAAAGTAAAGGCAAATAATAGGAGCCGAACAAAGCAGATTGTATAAGGTATGCTAGTACCTCTGAATAATGGAGATGATGTAGTCATAGTACAACTTGAAGTAGCACATAAGGAGGAGGATGACACCTCAATTTTACAAATAGAATAGAGAATAGGCAGGGAGGCCCAATCCAAAAGCAACATGTAAATTGAAGAAAAGTGACACCATTAAAGACATACTACCTTTGAATTTTGTTGAGCAAGAAACTATTTTGGCAGTAGAAAATGACACCACTACAAGGGTACAATAAAACATAATTAGGTTAAGCAAATAATTTGGGATGCACTTTATGGGATGCGAAAAAAGGCTCTGAAACTATTCATGGCAATTTATAGCAAGATACAAAAGCAGAAGAGAAAACTAGAGCAATTGTGGATGTAACTCTGAAAACAATGGTTAAAATAGTATTTAAGAAGCTGGAACCATCCAGCAATTTAGTAAGTGATGGAACAAGAAGTAGGGGTTGTTTAGTAGATGTTCTAATGAGAGTTAATATAGTAACACAAAATGAAAGGGGACTGAATAGCCCAAGGAAAAGGTTGCAGATAAAAAATATAATGAATACATGAAAGACAAATGTGTATTGTCTCAAGAATCTAAAATTAATAGTGATATAGGGGGATCATAAAAGATATCTAGGAATATAGGAAGGTTAAGTATGCCCAAGTAGAGGCATGCGGAACTAGAGGGGGTAACATAATATTGTGGGATAGTAATATTTGGGATGGAGAATTATGTGAAGCAGGATCTTACATTATTACATGTAAGTTCACTGGAAAGAAATATACCTAGGTGGAATTTTTGGGAGTGTATGAATCAAATAATAGGGAATAAGGGGAAGAAGTTTAAGGAGAACTAGAGGCAATTAGGAGCCTATTTGGTGGACCTTGGATGGTTACGGGGGACTTCAATGTGGTTAGATTTCCATTAAAAAAAGAAGAATTGAAACAGAATTAATAATGTACTGGAAGAGTTCTTTGATTTCATAGAAGATATGGAACTTCATGACCTACCTCTGATAGGTGAGAAGTTTACTTGGAGGAGAGGACACTGACATGATGTGGCAGCTAGACTAGATAGGTTCTTGATCTCTGAGGACTAGGAAGTCTTTTTTTGGGAGGTGAAGTAATAAATATTACCTAGAATGACTTTTGATCATAACCTAACTCCATTGGAATGTGGTAACTGGGAGAGGTCAAGTTCATATTTGAAGTTTGAGAACTGGTAGTTGCAGACTGAAGATTTCAATGAAAGAGCTAGAGGTTGGTGTTATTCTAAAATATTTTTTGGACAGTCTAGACTCTGTGTTAGCCTATAAGCTAAAACTACTGAAGGCCAAATTAAAAAAGTGGATAAGAATAGTCCATCGTAACATAGGATGGTAACTTAGGGATGCAAAAACAGAGTTTCCACAAGTAACTAGTTGATCTTGACTTGATTCAAGATCATAGAACACTTTCAAATGATAAATCTTATCTAAGAGAAGTACAAATAGTGGCGTTTGAAGAAATTTAAAAAAAAGGAAGTGGCTTGGAGTTAAAGATCTAGGGCTCTTTGGCTCAAGAGGGGGATAAAAATACAAATTCTTCCACATGACTGCCACCTGTCATAGGAGGTACAATAACATTGACAAACTAAACATAAATGGATCTTCGAAAACTGAACAAGTAGGTTAAGTGAAGAAATAATTAGCTTTTATAAGAATTTATATACTGAGACAGAAGCCTAGAGACCCCGTTTCAATCCTACAAGTCAACCAATGGTAGTGAAGAGGCTAATATGTTTTACTAGGCCAGTTTGAAGAATAGTAAATTAAAATTATGTGTTCTTATGTTTTGGGGGACAAGGCTCCTAGACCTGATGGCTTTTCTATTGGACTTTTTTATACAATGTTGGGAGAAAAACAAAAATGAGTTGATAACAGCTATTCAAAATTCCATGATCAAGGATACTTTGAAAGGAGCTTTAATGCTACTTCCCCCCTCCCCCCCTCCTGATTTCTGAGAAGGTGGGAGCATCTTAACTAAGAGATTTCAGACTAATCATCTTATTTGGGAGTGTTTACAAAATCATCTCAAAGATCCTGAGAGAGAGGCTCAAGAGCGATAATAATCCTTCCGCAGGTTCACCTATGAAAAACTTGTCACGACTTCTCCTTCCTCTAAATGATAAGGTTCAATGGAATTCTTACGATATCTTGGGCAGCAAACCGCCCATATCGCCACGGTCATTCCAAAGTTAGTGGATGACCAACAAATGGCCTTCATAAATAATAGACAAATTATGGTTGTTATTTTGGTGGCCAATGAATGTGTGGATATGAGAAACAACTCTGAAGCTCCTGGTATACTTTGTAAGCTAGACATAGAAAAGGCTTATGATTGCCTGAACTGAGAATACATGTGTACAACATTAAGAAGGATGGGTATGAAAACATTTGGATTAATTGGGTAATTTTTGTATGTCTACAATAAAGTTCTCTGTTTTAATAAATGACACTCCTACTTGTTTCTTTTCATCCTTAGAGAGGATTGAGACAAAGAGACCCTTTATCTCCCATTATCTTCACTTTGCTATGGGAGGACTCGGTGATTTACTAAATACTGCTCAATAGAATAACAGAATCAGGGGTTTCAAGGTGAATGAGGATGATCCATTGGGAGTGTCTATTTCCCATCAGTATGCTGATGATACCTTGGTATTATGTGATAAAGTATGTGACCAAGTACAACACCTAAGGGTCATATTCATACTAATATCTGGACTTCATAGAAACTGGGGCAAAAGTTTTATTTATCGTGTGAATGAAGTGCTACAAATTAGGAACCTAGCCAACATATTAGGTGGTAATATAGGTGAACTCACCACCATCTATCTTGGTATGCCTTTGAGATCAAAGAGTAATTACATAAATATTAGGAACTAAATGTAAGAAAAGTGTGAGAAAAAGCTAGTTAATTGGAAAAGTCAATACCTCTCCTTAGGTGGAAGAGTCACATTGATCAACAGTGCTCTCAGTGCCATACCTACCTACATGATGTCCCTGTTCCCCATTCCAGGCAAGATCACTAAAAGTTTGGATGCTACCAGGAGAAAATTCCTATGGCAAGGCAATAATGCATAAGGGAAAAAGTATCATTTGGTAAAGAGAGAGGTTGTTCTAACCAATAAAAAAGGAGCTTTGGGAATCAAGAACTTGAATAAAACAAAATTAAAGTTATTATTAAAATGGTTATAGATATTGTAGGCAGAATACCAAGATTTATAAAGGGACGTCATTTTGCAAGATATGGCTAGGAAGGTCCATGAACCACTAAGGAAGTCAAAAGCCCTTATGGAGTTGGATAGTGGAGAACTATCAGAAATTAGTGGCCAAAAATATAGAGAAATTTTGTGATGAAAGTGGTGAATGGAAACAAAACATTGTTTTGACATGATTTATGGGTGGAACAAACACCATTGAGACAATAATACCCAAATATCTATAGCCTCAATCAACAGAAGTTAGAAATAATCTTAGAGTCAAAAGCACACAAGGTTGAAACCTAACATTCAGAAGATTTCTCAATGTTTGGGAACTGGATAGATGATTCATTTTTATAGATCCTAGAACAGTCAAAGGCCTTAACAAGTTAGGAAGATAGGTTGATATTGAAGTTAGACAAAAAAGGTAAGTTGAAGTTGAGATGTGCTTACAAAATTTATGGAAACTCAGGTCAATTCAAGGAAGATAGGCCTTGGAAGATGATTTGTAAAGTAAAGATTCCTAACACAGTGTCTTATTTCATCTGACTTATAGCAAGACTAACAGTCCTCACATAGGATAATTTAATGATAAGGGGCAAACAATTATGCTCTAGATGCTTTTTATGTGAAGTTGAGACAGAGACAATAAACTATCTTTTATTACATTGCAAAGTGACTGATATATTATAGAAATGGTTCATCAACTTCAGAGGAATCAGCTAGACCATGCGCATAAATGTTGAAGAAGTCCTAATGCTGGCATAGAGTTGGAAATCATACAAGAAATTGTAATGACCCTTATGGTCATTTATGAGAATTACGTAATATTTTTCATTTTAAATTATTTCAGTAGTTTCCCCAAGTCATTCATGACTTGATGGAACCATAGTTCGGATCTCTGGCGGCTCGGTTGAGAAATATTTCAAATTGCTTGTTTTAGAGCTTAAACTAAGTACTCATTGACCAAAGTCATCTTTCCTTCAAGACGAACTTTGAATTAATTTTTTTTAGTTCCGTTAGATTAAGAATGCTAAACAAAGTCAAGATTAACCTTAAGTTTTTGTTTTGGAGTTTTCGTATGCAATTTATGCTTCTTTGTGGATTTTAGTTAAG